>OU745313.1:10025000-10180000 GCA_916618145.1 Emmelina monodactyla | reverse complement strand
CTGAAAATAGTGTATTTATCTAACCACACGGTCGATTTTAATAATTTTTATTTTGTTTGGTCTTTGCAATAGTTCTACACCATCCCTCATCATTATTTTAACCCTAAACTCAATTTTTCTGTAATTCAATATTTTTATACTTAGGAAATTTTCATCAAAAATCGTTTTTTGCTCCCCCCCAACAATTTTCTATGAAAATTTTTTGGGGTTGTTTCTAATTAAAATCCGCTGTTCTGTGGCGCGTATTTTGATACCCCACACACCCCCCTATTAACTACCCCCGATTTATGAAACCGATTTTTCAGTATTTTTACGTTAATTTTTGTATGGGAAATTTTTCAAACTTCAAAATTTTAATTTTTTAACACTACACCTACCTTTTTTCTGCTCCCCCGTGGTCCTGTCCGACGAGCCGCGTCTTTTGACACCCCTCCCGGCTGGATCACCCTGTAAAATCAATAGTTATTAGCAAAAAACGAACAAACCGAGGTTACCTAAGCGTTGCATTTTCCCATACAAAGTTACGAACTCTAAAACTGAAAATAGTGTATTTATCTAACCACACGGTCGATTTTAATAATTTTTATTTTGTTTGGTCTTTGCAATAGTTCTACACCATCCCTCATCATTATTTTAACCCTAAACTCAATTTTTCTGTAATTCAATATTTTTATACTTAGGAAATTTTCATCAAAAATCGTTTTTTGCTCCCCCCCAACAATTTTCTATGAAAATTTTTTGGGGTTGTTTCTAATTAAAATCCGCTGTTCTGTGGCGCGTATTTTGATACCCCACACACCCCCCTATTAACTACCCCCGATTTATGAAACCGATTTTTCAGTATTTTTACGTTAATTTTTGTATGGGAAATTTTTCAAACTTCAAAATTTTAATTTTTTAACACTACACCTACCTTTTTTCTGCTCCCCCGTGGTCCTGTCCGACGAGCCGCGTCTTTTGACACCCCTCCCGGCTGGATCACCCTGTAAAATCAATAGTTATTAGCAAAAAACGAACAAACCGAGGTTACCTAAGCGTTGCATTTTCCCATACAAAGTTACGAACTCTAAAACTGAAAATAGTGTATTTATCTAACCACACGGTCGATTTTAATAATTTTTATTTTGTTTGGTCTTTGCAATAGTTCTACACCATCCCTCATCATTATTTTAACCCTAAACTCAATTTTTCTGTAATTCAATATTTTTATACTTAGGAAATTTTCATCAAAAATCGTTTTTTGCTCCCCCCCAACAATTTTCTATGAAAATTTTTTGGGGTTGTTTCTAATTAAAATCCGCTGTTCTGTGGCGCGTATTTTGATACCCCACACACCCCCCCTATTAACTACCCCCGATTTATGAAACCGATTTTTCAGTATTTTTACGTTAATTTTTGTATGGGAAATTTTTCAAACTTCAAAATTTTAATTTTTTAACACTACACCTACCTTTTTTCTGCTCCCCCGTGGTCCTGTCCGACGAGCCGCGTCTTTTGACACCCCTCCCGGCTGGATCACCCTGTAAAATCAATAGTTATTAGCAAAAAACGAACAAACCGAGGTTACCTAAGCGTTGCATTTTCCCATACAAAGTTACGAACTCTAAAACTGAAAATAGTGTATTTATCTAACCACACGGTCGATTTTAATAATTTTTATTTTGTTTGGTCTTTGCAATAGTTCTACACCATCCCTCATCATTATTTTAACCCTAAACTCAATTTTTCTGTAATTCAATATTTTTATACTTAGGAAATTTTCATCAAAAATCGTTTTTTGCTCCCCCCCAACAATTTTCTATGAAAATTTTTTGGGGTTGTTTCTAATTAAAATCCGCTGTTCTGTGGCGCGTATTTTGATACCCCACACACCCCCCCTATTAACTACCCCCGATTTATGAAACCGATTTTTCAGTATTTTTACGTTAATTTTTGTATGGGAAATTTTTCAAACTTCAAAATTTTAATTTTTTAACACTACACCTACCTTTTTTCTGCTCCCCCCGTGGTCCTGTCCGACGAGCCGCGTCTTTTGACACCCCTCCCGGCTGGATCACCCTGTAAAATCAATAGTTATTAGCAAAAAACGAACAAACCGAGGTTACCTAAGCGTTGCATTTTCCCATACAAAGTTACGAACTCTAAAACTGAAAATAGTGTATTTATCTAACCACACGGTCGATTTTAATAATTTTTATTTTGTTTGGTCTTTGCAATAGTTCTACACCATCCCTCATCATTATTTTAACCCTAAACTCAATTTTTCTGTAATTCAATATTTTTATACTTAGGAAATTTTCATCAAAAATCGTTTTTTGCTCCCCCCCAACAATTTTCTATGAAAATTTTTTGGGGTTGTTTCTAATTAAAATCCGCTGTTCTGTGGCGCGTATTTTGATACCCCACACACCCCCCCTATTAACTACCCCCGATTTATGAAACCGATTTTTCAGTATTTTTACGTTAATTTTTGTATGGGAAATTTTTCAAACTTCAAAATTTTAATTTTTTAACACTACACCTACCTTTTTTCTGCTCCCCCGTGGTCCTGTCCGACGAGCCGCGTCTTTTGACACCCCTCCCGGCTGGATCACCCTGTAAAATCAATAGTTATTAGCAAAAAACGAACAAACCGAGGTTACCTAAGCGTTGCATTTTCCCATACAAAGTTACGAACTCTAAAACTGAAAATAGTGTATTTATCTAACCACACGGTCGATTTTAATAATTTTTATTTTGTTTGGTCTTTGCAATAGTTCTACACCATCCCTCATCATTATTTTAACCCTAAACTCAATTTTTCTGTAATTCAATATTTTTATACTTAGGAAATTTTCATCAAAAATCGTTTTTTGCTCCCCCCCAACAATTTTCTATGAAAATTTTTTGGGGTTGTTTCTAATTAAAATCCGCTGTTCTGTGGCGCGTATTTTGATACCCCACACACCCCCCTATTAACTACCCCCGATTTATGAAACCGATTTTTCAGTATTTTTACGTTAATTTTTGTATGGGAAATTTTTCAAACTTCAAAATTTTAATTTTTTAACACTACACCTACCTTTTTTCTGCTCCCCCGTGGTCCTGTCCGACGAGCCGCGTCTTTTGACACCCCTCCCGGCTGGATCACCCTGTAAAATCAATAGTTATTAGCAAAAAACGAACAAACCGAGGTTACCTAAGCGTTGCATTTTCCCATACAAAGTTACGAACTCTAAAACTGAAAATAGTGTATTTATCTAACCACACGGTCGATTTTAATAATTTTTATTTTGTTTGGTCTTTGCAATAGTTCTACACCATCCCTCATCATTATTTTAACCCTAAACTCAATTTTTCTGTAATTCAATATTTTTATACTTAGGAAATTTTCATCAAAAATCGTTTTTTGCTCCCCCCCAACAATTTTCTATGAAAATTTTTTGGGGTTGTTTCTAATTAAAATCCGCTGTTCTGTGGCGCGTATTTTGATACCCCACACACCCCCCTATTAACTACCCCCGATTTATGAAACCGATTTTTCAGTATTTTTACGTTAATTTTTGTATGGGAAATTTTTCAAACTTCAAAATTTTAATTTTTTAACACTACACCTACCTTTTTTCTGCTCCCCCGTGGTCCTGTCCGACGAGCCGCGTCTTTTGACACCCCTCCCGGCTGGATCACCCTGTAAAATCAATAGTTATTAGCAAAAAACGAAAAAAAATCGCCCGCCCACCCACCCTTTAGTGCCTCGGCTATATCAACTTTCAGCTTTTGACCAAACTTTAAATTCAAATATCTCCGGTTCTGCTAGTCGGAATCGGTTGCGGTTTTGACTGTTGGCTTTTATTTAGCCCCCCGCTCATATTTACATCCGTTTTGATATTTTTCCGTAGTTTTTAAATTTGTAAATTTTAGTATGGATTTGTACGGGATCGATGAGGTCAGTGACTACGAGAGTGAGGGCGACATCGCCCCACTGTTCACCCCCGCGCTCTACTCCGCCCTGGCTGCCGTGCAAGATAACCCTGAAACATCTCAGGGGACCAACATTCTGATCGGCGGCTCGGGTAGAAAGCAGTTAAAGGAGAAGGCGAAGAAAAAGACCGTCACTAAGACCTCAAGCCCGTCCACGTCCCGCACGAAGCTTTTGCGGCCCGAGATAGGTGACGATGCGGAAGGACACACTGTGTTCCTGATGGAGGTGTTCCGCGAGATCCCAGCTCTTCTTAGCTCGGCGAAGAGTACGACCCGGGATATCAAGGATGAGATAGTGTCACTGTGCCACGACGCAGCCATCTCATTCAAGGCCATTACATCTGCGCCCCCACCATCCACCAATAACTCTCAGGAGAATACGCCCGACCTCAGGGAGGTCATCAGGAATGAGGTGAGGAGTGCTGTCGCTGACACCATGCGTACTGAGCTTGGGCGTGCAGCCAGCAAAGCCGCCGAACCACCTTTATTCGCTGAGGTAGCCAGGAGGCAGAGATTGGGTTCTACCCCCGATCCTCTCGCCACTCAACCGGCTCCGACACCTTCCCTACCGGCTCTAGTCGTCACCTGCGAGGGCGACGGCTCTCCTAGAGAGGTGACCGCGAAGGCACTGAGTAAGGTCCTGAACTACAAGGACGTTGGATACAACCCGGCTAGCGTCAAAAAACTCTCCCGTGGCAAGACCAAGGTTGCCTTCGACAGCCGCGCCCACATGGAGGACGCCCTGAAGAGAATTCGGGGTGCCCCCGCTTCCTTGGGCATCACGGTGGAGGAGGAGAAAAAGCTGTCACCGCTCGTCATTCTTAAAGGCATTAGCCTAGATGTCCCGCGCAATGAAATTGTCCCATCGCTACTGGAGCAGAACCCGGAGCTCTCCGGGTGCACAGAAACAGAAATAAAAACCAAGTTCTTCCGAAACAACCGCAACAAAAACCTATACAATGCCGTTCTAGTAGTCACACCAACCATCTGGCGCTCTCTCACCGACAAGGGGCGAGTCAGCCTGAACTTTCAGCGAGTGCACGTGGAGAGCTTCAGCAACTTCATCCAGTGCCACAAATGCCATCAGTATGGGCACACGCAGGCGCGGTGCTCCCAGGAGGCACAAAACTGCGACCATTGCGGACTCAGCGACCACCTGCTGCAGAACTGTCCCACCGCCTCTGCTCCACCCACCTGCGGAAACTGCGTGTCTCATAACGTCAAATTTCAAACCTCTAACGACACCAAACACCGTACTCTTTCCAACGAATGCCCCAGAAATGTTGCGATGAGGAAAAGAATTCAAGAAAAGACAGACTACGGCTGTTAATAATCCTCATCACTATTCCCGATTCCAGTCTTAGCAACAGTTTCTACTTATTCTGACCATTCAAAATTTTGTTCTAGTAACCCTGCCACATTCTGAATTCTCTTCTATTTCATACACTTAGCGGTGACTCCTCTGTTTTTCTTGACCCACTAGCCGGAATATAGGCTGAACAAATCATTATCTTGTAAATACTTCGATTAATCCATTGTTACTTTTTGTTTTTAGTTCGTCAATCTTATATAATATTCTTTCCTATCTTACTTTTCTTCCACTTGCGCAAAACGGTGAGCTGCATCCCGCACGGTGACCCGTCTAGCGCAAGTACCTATATGTATACAATATAAAGTATTTATTTCTCCAACACCTCAAGCTGAAAGGCGAGCTGCATCCCTCACGGCGACCCGATCAGCTTGAGGTGCGAATCATAAATTGTCTAATTGCGTTTCAAATTTTAATCTTTTCGTTCTCATAAATTGTGATCAAAATAGTTCGAAAAAAAAAAAAAAAAAAAAAAAACCTAACCTAACCTAACCTAACCTAACCTAACCTAACCTAACCTAACCTAACCTAACCTAACCTAACCTAACCTAACCTAACCTAACCTAACCTAACCTAACCTAACCTAACCTAACCTAACCTAACCTAACCTAACCTAACCTAACCTAACCTAACCTAACCTAACCTAACCTAACCTAACCTAACCTAACCTAACCTAACCTAACCTAACCTGTGGTGGGGGTCCAAACCAGAGCATGGAAAATCACCTTGGTCTCTTACTACTTCGAGCCACACCCACACCCCATACGACCGTACCTGAATCACCTAAGAAAGATAGCCAATACTGTAGGCGATCGAAGCTGCGTAATCGGAGGTGACACTAACGCTAGTAGCATGTGGTGGGGAGAGGCTACAGAAGACGCAAGAGGAAAAGACATGTATGCTGCCCTCGCTGAAAACGGCCTAAATGTCTTAAACAGCGGCGATGCCTATACGTATGACACTATACGCGGGGGCAGGCGTTACTGTAGTCGCGTCGATGTTACAGCTTGCACCGATGACATGATCCAGCGTATAGACAAATGGAGAATAGACGAACATCTGATCAGCTCTGACCACAACGCAATACTCTTCGACATAAATTTAGAAAAATCAAAAGGTTTTCAAATTAATAGAACCACTAGATTATACAATACCAAAAAAGCAAATTGGAACACTTTTCGGTCTAAATTAATTCAAAATTTAAAAGATAGGGATATAAACAGAAATAGAGTTGACAATGTAGAAAATATAATAGAATTAGAAAATTTCACAGTAGAATACACTAAAATTATAGAGAAAACCTGCATAGATAATTTACCAAAAAAGAAAAATAGAGAAAAATTTACCTTGCCGTGGTGGTCAGAGGATCTAAAAAACCTGAAAATGGAAATGAATCGTCGAAGACGCAGGATAAAAAACGCAGCTCTCGATCGAAGAGAGATGGTTGTGTCCCAATACCTAGAGAGTAAAGACTTGTACGAAACAGAAGTTAAGAAAGCTCAAGCCGAGAGTTGGAAGCAGTTCTGCAGCAAGCAAGATAGAGAAACCATGTGGGAAGGGATCTACCGTGTAATGAGAAGGACGGAGCAAAGAAAACAAGACCAACTGCTCATTGGGCCAGATCAAACCCACCTCACCGAACTAAAATCTGCTGAGCTATTGGTTCAGACCTTCTTCCGGGAAGATACCACAGATGACGACATGGGAATGCACAGCAAAACCCGAGCGAAGGCGCTGCTCGTAAATGGAAGGGGGAACGATGCCGTTTTCCCACCATTTACAGAGTACGAGCTTCAAAGAGCAGCAACTTCGTTCAACCCCAAGAAAGCTCCTGGGGCCGACGGCTTCACTGCTGACATCTGCCTCCAAGTCGTCGATTGTAGCATGGACATCTTCTTGAGCCTGCTGAACAAATGTCTAGCTCTGCACTACTTCCCGAAAATCTGGAAGACAGCCACGGTGGTAGTTATGAGGAAACCAGGGAAAGACTCATATAATCGTCCCAAGTCATACAGGCCGATTGGGCTTTTGCCTGTGCTTGGGAAGATATATGAAAAAATGCTGATGACGCGACTAAAGCACCACATCCTGCCACAAATAAGTCCATGCCAATATGGCTTCATGCCACAACGAAGCACCGAGGACTCCCTCTATAACCTAATGAAGCATATCAGATCTAAGCTAAGCCAGAAGAGGATGGTAACGCTCGTTTCATTGGATATAGAGGGAGCCTTCGACAATGCTTGGTGGCCGGCAATAATAACACGCTTGGCAGATGAAAGGTGTCCGGACTACTTATGTGGAACAATCGGTAGCTATCTCAGCGAAAGAACTGTTAACCTTAGATACGCGGGTGAGGAGGTCACAAAAAGCACAAATAAGGGATGTGTACAGGGGTCGATCGGGGGACCAGTGCTGTGGAACGTGTTGCTTGATCCTTTACTGCGAAAACTCCACACTGGAGGTACATTCGTCCAGGCCTTCGCGGACGATATCGTCCTGGTATTTGACGGAGCTACAGCGCTGGACATTGAAAGGCATGCCAATGTCGCTCTACGGCATGCTTGGGAGTGGGGTGTCACCGTAAAGCTTAAGTTTTCAGCACATAAAACAAAGGCGATGCTCATTACGCGCAAGCTTAAATTTGACACCCCACGCCTGAGCATGGCGGGGAGTGACATCGAAATGTCCAAGAACATGAAGCTCTTGGGCCTCACAATAGACAGTGCGCTCACGTTCAACACACACATCACGAATGTATGCAAAAGAGCGATCGCAATCTATAAGCAGATACTTAGAGCGGCTAGAGTCAGTTGGGGACTCCACCCCGAAATCATCAGAACTATCTATATGGCTGTCATAGAGCCGATTGTCTTGTATGCGGCGAGCGCATGGCATATGTCAGCGGATAAAATAGGCATACGCAAGAGACTAGGCGCACTGCAAAGAGGCTTCGCCCAAAAAATCTGTAGGGCATATCGAACGGTCTCGCTCAACTCGGCCCTTGTGTTGGCTGGGATACTCCCCTTGGATCTTCGGATCAGAGAGGCTGCGCTTCTCTACGAAGTGCGGAGGGGGGTACCTCAGACATGGTTGGGGGACAGAGAGGTCGAGCGGATGTCTTCTGCGCTAGAGGCACCACACCCAGCAACTTACTCCAGAATGGAGATCAAAAGCCTGATGGACGAACAAGCAAGTGAGTACGACGTGAGCTATTACACCGACGGGAGCAAGATTGAGGGTAGAGTGGGTGCTGCGGTCTCCACGTGGAACCGGCAAGCTGAGACCGGAACCCTCAAGCTCGCTCTCTCAACTCACTGCACGGTCTATCAGGCCGAACTGTACGCTCTATCAAGAGCGGCGAGATTGGCACAAATCAGTACAGCAAAGACCTTCGGCATTTTCAGCGACAGTATGGCTGCTCTCCAAACCGTTTCTAATCCTGGCTCCCTGCACCCACTGGCTGTGAAGACTAGAGCAACAATACACCAGTGCGAAATCCAGGGCAAGGAGATTTCCTTGTACTGGATTAAAGCGCATGCGGGGCTGGAGGGAAATGAGAGAGCCGACCATCTGGCTAAGGAGGCAGCCCTACGGTCGAAAACCGCGCCCGACTACGATCTGTGCCCAATCTCCTACACAAAAAATTTGATCAGGGAGCAAACGCTGGAAATCTGGGATAGGCGTTATGCTGAAACCACAACCGCCTCAGTAACAAAAATGTTTTTACCTGACATACGCGCCGCATACAAGATAGTCGGAAAAATTCACCAAAAACAGTACACTACACAAATTCTCACGGGACACGGTGGACTCTCCGAATACTTACACCGTTTTAAGTTGAAGGAGAGCCCATGGTGTACCTGTGACAGTGAAACCCCTCAAACAATCCCCCACATCATAACGGAATGCCCAATGTTCAGTGTCGAGAGACACAACATTGAACAACAAACAAAAACAAAGCTAAGTAGGGACTCCTTGTCCCACTTACTGAAATCGAAAAGTAGAAAAACATTTCTAGAGTTTTGTATAAAAATTTTAAAAACAGTAATAAGTAGCAATAAATAGCACGAAACATGTTACTAAAATGTTTTATAACAAAATGTTAATGTTGACATGAAATAGAAAGAAGTAACAAAAATAGAAAAGTAAAAATTGTAGCTATAAGAAACAGTAGGCATAATATAAATTATGCAAACTGCTTTTGTTAATATAAAATTTAGTATAGAAAATAAAAATCTGTAAGCAGATATAGGAATAAGCTTTGTTGTAAGAACAACTGTTATAGACTTAAGAAAACTTATGTAATCAAGAAAAGGAAGAAGTGTCCAGTTTGTTAATCGATCCTTATCCCTGTATAAAGAAATAAAGAATTAAATAATAAGCCTGAAAGTAGGAAGAGTAGGGTATAAATAAAAATAAGAAAGAAAGAGACGAATGAGAGATGAACCATGGAATGAAGCAAGACAGTACGAGCAGAATCAATGCGAGAACTAGTATAAATGGAATCTAGCCAGAATAGCTCTGACTATGTTAGAGAAGCTCTTGTAAAAAAAAAAAAAAAAAAAAAAAAAAAAAAAAAAAAAAAAAAAAAAACCTAACCTAACCTAACCTAACCTAACCTAACCTAACCTAACCTAACCTAACCTAACCTAACCTAACCTAACCTAACCTAACCTAACCTAACCTAACCTAACCTAACCTAACCTAACCTAACCTAACCTAACCTAACCTAACCTAACCTAACCTAACCTAACCTAACCTAACCTAACCTAACCTAACCTAACCTAACTACTACTACTACTACTACTACTACTACTACTACTACTACTACTACTACTACTACTACTACTACTACTACTACTACTACTACTACTACTACTACTACTACTACTACTACTACTACTACTACTACTACTACTACTACTACTACTACTACTACTACTACTACTACTACTACTACTACTACTACTACTACTACTACTACTACTACTACTACTACTACTACTACTACTACTACTACTACTACTACTACTACTACTACTACTACTACTACTACTACTACTACTACTACTACTACTACTACTACTACTACTACTACTACTACTACTACTACTATTAATCCGTTATAAATAACTTTTATTTCCACTCAACTAAAACTAAAGCAAAATACTAGTATTAAAAAAACATACATATTGCGTATAGTCGCAACATTGAAACATTGCTAACGTCACAATTTTTAGTGTGCACAATCATTTTTTAAAATTAAAATTCAAAGAATTACTATATAAAGATTTATATGTATAAATCTACTGCATTACTCACCTCTACACAGCCTCAATACATTCTCACTAAATCAATTTTACAAGGCGCGATCACAACTTTTCTTACAATAACAACAACTACATACATTATGGATGTAAACAACTTGGAAGCACTTTGTAAACTGTTCGAGTCGAGGATGAAAGAATATGTAGGTCGCCTCCAGAAAGCTTCTGAAGTTTTCACTGCACATTCGGACATTGCTCTATTATCTCGGGAATTCACTGACTTTAAGGAACATGCAAATTGCATTGCATGGCATACCTGAAAAACAAAACAAGAAGCCTCATTAAATTATACATATATTAAACTTAAGATGAAATAATGAATAAAACGGGTATTTACGTTTCAGAATAATCATTTATTCCAAAAACCATCATTTTACTGTGTTGAGATTTCTTGTTTTCGATTTACCTGATAGGTAGGAAAACAATCATATCTTCTGATGGTGCAGCGGCAGATGTAATATAATTTAACTTTGAAAATGTAGCTTGATTTTGGAGTGTTTGGGAATTTCATAGCATTATGATTTTTACCGGTGTTTTCTGAAATTAAATTAGGACTTTATATAGGTCATTCATGTTATGTGATTAATATAACATTAATAAATGAATAAAGTATTAGTACAAAAAGTAGTAACAAATATATTTTAAAATGATACCTTTTTACTATTCAGCTCAGATATATCCATCACTTTTCCAAGCTGTTAGTTCGAGGATAGGCGAGCACAGCTTTCATTCTATGAATTTGAGAAAAATTGCCAAACGGCCACTTTGGTTGTGAAGGCCAGGTCTTTGTATAATCTGCAAATAATTCGTACATTCATAACAGTATCATAAATTATACCTAGTAATAATAATAAAAACATTTAGTACCTGAACTGACAAGATTTCTTTATAAACCAACAGGAATAGCAAACTTCTGCGCTGCAACTGCAAAAGATTTGTTGTGTGTTTGCCCAAGTATGTGCCCTTAAACAAAAATAACAAGAAACACATTTATTGCAATTGTATAATCAGAAAATAAGACAATCCATCAACAATCATTTGGTGCAAATTAGGTACCTCCAAGACAAGTACTTACTTAGTTATATTTTGATTTTCTAGTTCGAGAAATCTGTGGTAGGTTACAGATATGTCTTTGGCTTCTGTTTTACTGCACTTTCTGTGGTGGTTGACCCACATCTTTCTTTTTATCTTTACACAACCAAAAATCACCCAATATAGAGCCGTTAGGCCGTAAGAGTGTTTAACTATATAGAAAAGGACTTTTCATTAGTAAATCCTTGCGAAGATGTTTGAGGCACTTTTGTATTTGTAGTTCTTTCTTCAACGACAATGGTTGATACGTTTAAATGAAAAGACAACCACAAAAATAAACACAAATGGCGGCCATACTTGTTTTAATCAAGTGTCGACTTGACAGCATCAGTGTTCCTGAGTATTACCGTAGAAATAGCATGAAAATACGTAGACGCCATTATTAATATCTGTTTAAAAGTAGCTTACCTTTAGGTATCTTAAAAGCCGCAGTTAATGACTGAACCACTTTTCGTCTTCAATCATCAAATGAACACTGTACCGAAATTCGGGTCTCAAAACATTAAAAGCTTTTAACAGATTACTAAGAGAGTTAATATTAATAGGGTGAAAGAAGGGTGAAACGATATTTTTCTTGTTTTTTAAAAAAAGCTTCATAAATGATAAAATAATAAAATATTAAGAACTGTGTTAAAAGCTACAGAATCGGCAACACAAACAGCGACTCCCAATCAGTGTGACCATTTTTAATTTATAAATTTACTAGTTTTTACCGGTGCGGCTTCCGATGCTTTAAATTCGAAATAAAACTCCTTTCTCTGTACTATGTATGAATACATGTAAACCTTAATCTTGAAGTACTCTATCTATTAAAAAAACCGCATCAAAATCCGTAGTTTTAAAGATTTAAGCATACATAGGGGCAGAGAAAGCGACTTTATTTTCTACTATTGTGGGGTACCTATCTTTGTCTTCCGTTTCTTCAATAAAACTCGCGATCTGGTAGTGGACTGTATTTTTCTTTATTTCTTGTTTCATCGAAGCTCAAGTTCAGACTGAATTAATTCTTACAAATGGTCCTTACTATATACAATTTGATGGCTTTCACATAGCGCCTAATGCGCGGAGCAAACATTTTGTTATTTAACTAATCAAAACTCTAAGCTTATAAACTATAGGCTAACTGTGTTCATTGTCCGCAACATTCTCCCCCCGGCGAAGATCTTCGGAGCCCCTCATCTGCAGCGGGAGGACGATGAGCCTTCTGGCTGGTCTTCTGAAGATTCCCCCTTGTGTCCTGACATCTGCACTCCGCACAACACCGTCGGGACCCTCATACGCACGCTCAACCATACCTCGCGGCCAAACGTTTCTAGGTAGCAGCCCGTCCGCTATAACTACTATGTCGCCCGGTTTTACATTGTTCACTTGTTTTCTTGCATCGCCGCGTGGAGTTAGTGTAGGTAAGTATTCATTTACCCAGCGATTCCAGAACATATTAGCGAGCGCTTGCGAAGCGCGCCACGAACGTTTATCTGCTGTCTCACAGTTTCCTACGTATGGTAATCCAGTTGCGTTCATGTTCTTCTCGTATGATTAGACGAGTCAGATGATGATCACCGTCTAGTATTGGTGGATGCTTCATATCTTCTGGAACTGTGGCGGCGTTGATTCGTCCATTTAGTCGTATCACTTCGTCATTACCGCTGATAGGATCCAGTTTATACAGACGGCTCGAAACGTCGACTCTCTTTTGTTTCTTCAACTGATCGTATTCCTTTGCAAAACTTTCCTTTTGTGAATCTTTTACAAGTTGAAGCTCCGCCTTTTTAATGTGTTTCAATTCCAGTGCATTTGTTCTTTTCTTACACTTATCAATAAACGCATATACGTACGCCAATGATCGAATCAAGCGTTCATATGAAGAAAATCTCTTTATGTCAATCATCGGATCGCTTTGTCTTATATGCGTTACTATACATTCTGACTGTGGCTGGTTTATTGACGCTTCTTGTGGCCAGTTTTCCTCGTTTTCGTAGAGAAATGCAGGTCCGTTGAACCAACGATCGTCACTTTTTAATCTAGTGTTTCCTGCTCGTGTGGCGTCATCGGCAACGTTGTGAGCGGTAGGCACCCATCGCCATTGATCGATTCGTGTTAGTTCTGCTATTTCGCTTAGCCGGTGCGCTACGTATGGGGTGTATCTAACCGCGTCGTTTCTTATCCAGTGAAGTACGGTTTTTGAATCGGTCCAATACACTACGTTCGCTTCCCATTTGTGTGCACTTATAATGTCGGTGGCTAAACGAGCGCCAATAAGGCTGGCTTGGAGTTCCATTCTGGGAATGCTTTGTGCCTTCAGCGGCGCGACTTTGCTTTTTCCTGCTATTATCGATACATTCACGCCGTTGTCACCTTCAATACGCCAATACGCAACAGCGGTGTATGCTTGTTCGCTGGCATCACAGAATACATGAAGTTGGCGCGTGACTCCACTCGTTCTGATGTCGTAACATCGTGGCAGTCGCAGTTTTTCTATGTATTCAAGATCAGATTGCCATTCGCCAAAGGAGACTGCTTCTTCTGGGGGTAATGGTTCGTCCCACCCAATCTTCTTTTTCCACAACTCTTGCAGAATAATTTTTGCCGTAATCGTATAGGGGCTTAGTACGCCTAATGGATCGAATAATGACATCACAGCCCCAAGTGCTTCACGTTTGGTTGGTGTGCGGCTAGCTTCCTTGACGTCTATCGGTACTCTATGCATGGCTGTGTTAAAACCGAGTTGATCTGTAGTTGGGATCCACAGTATTCCTAGAGCTTTTTCATATAAGTGCGCGTTTGCGGCAAGTTCTTTTGGCGCGTGTGCTCTATCTTGTTCTGGAATGTGGTTCAGTAGATGTTCGCGGTTGGAACTCCAGCTGGCTAGCTCGAACCCTGCTTGTGAATGCACTTCTCGCACTTCAGCTATAGTATGTGCAGCTAGTTCTTCGGTATCAAAACTGTCGACCCAGTCGTCCATGTAGTGGTTTTGCGTGATAGCTTTGTATGCGAGGGGGTGAGATTGTGCGTACTCTGTTGCGTTGCGATCTCTCACACTGTGTGCTAGGAATGGTGAACTCCGTGCTCCAAATATCATGGACTGCATGACATATTTCTGAGGAGGTTCATCGCGGTTGTCGCCTCTCCACAGAAAGTGTTGGGCCACTTGATCTTCTGGTCTGATCCTCACTCTGAGAAACATTTCCCGTATGTCGGCTGTAATCGCAACTGGTCGCATTCGGAATCTAAACAAGACGCCTTGTAGGGATTGCAGTAGGTCCGGTCCATCTAACAGTGCGTCGTTCATGCACATGCCGTTCGTTCGAGCTGCTGCGTCAAAGACCATGCGAACTTTCCCGGGCTTATTTGGGTTTGTCACGGCGAAGTGTGGTAGATACCAAAGACGTTTGTTGTCAGAGTGATCGTCTGCACTTCTCTTTGCGTATCCCTTATCGAGAAGCTTATTTACTTCCGCTGTATATGCCTTTTTGAACTCCAGTGACTTATCCATTTTCCGTTCTATTCCGCGAAGACGAGTGAGTGCCATGTCATAGCTCGGTGGCATGGTGACGTCTTCCGTTTTCCATGGAAGTCCGACTTCAAATCGACCGTCTACTCGCTTAGCAGTACTGTTGAACATTTGAACGGCGCGTTCATCTGTAGGTCTGGGTTTCTGTTTCATAGAGACACCTAACGCGTCCAAGCTAAAGTGTGCCTTGACCAGATCGGATAAGCTGTCATCTCGTTCACATGTTGCTTGTTCTAGTTCGATATGTTGCGACGTACGTATGTGTAAAACTGTCTCGCCTTCGCTCACAATGCTCTGTGGGACCGATCCGTGTATGATCCATCCTAATCGTGTTAGGGAGGCGGCCGGTTGTTTCCTGTGTCCGGTTAACAGTTTACGCGTAACTATCAAATGCCAGTTATCAGCGCCAATGAGTATGCGGGGCCTTGCGTTCGAGTAGCATACAGCTTCTGGCGTTAGTTCTTTCAAATGTGGCAATTCAACCAACTGTGGCTTGATCGTTTGACTTCCTAAAGTCAAGTTCTTTACTGTTCTTGCCTTGATTGAGTTGTATTCATGTTGATTATGCCCTTGTATGGAAATATTCACTACTCGACTGTTCGGTTCGCGTTGACTCGATGTTGCACCGATGATGTTCAGTGGTTGTTTTGACCCCTTTTCTCCTATCATCGATGCGATTTCCTCATCGACAAGTGTGATCGTTGATCCTTCGTCTAATAGCGCAAACGTATCGATTTCTTTATTATTTCTTCCTTTTATCCTGACAGGGCATACTTTCAACAGTATTTTCATTGTTTCTGTTGGTATACGTGTTGATGCAGTTATTTCTGAATCCTCGTTCTGTTTCGGTTCCTGGTCGACGTTCTTGACCTCTGAATGCAGTAGTGGGTGATGTGGGTGCCTACACTCATTAATTCCACATCGTTTGCCCTTGCATAGGAATCGCCTGTGTTTACTGTTCAAACAGCGAAAACATATTCTTGCCTCTTTGGCCCACTCCCATCGCTTTTGTAGTGGCATGTCGGCGAGCTTTCTGCAGTCGGTAGTTTTGTGCTCGGCTCCACAGCAGAAACATTCAGTTTTATTACTTTTCTTTGCCTCCTCGATGGTTGCAAATACTGCTCGGCGACTCGTTCGTGGCTGATGATCCGCTGGTTTTGTATTCTGCACAGGTGCGATTGTCATTGTTCGGGTAGAATACAGATGTCGCATCGCTCTGTCTGCTTCTTGCATTAAAAACTTTGACAGTGTGACTATTTCTGCCTCATGATTATTTCCAAACTGATCGGCGTAGTCACACCATCTTGATCTGACATGTGGGCTTAGCTTCTCGGTCACGAAGCGAGCTAACATAGGGTTCTGTAAATAGCCATGTTCGTCGATTCCAGTTATTATCATAACTATGTTCTGAAGTTTGATAGCAAACGTGTTCAATTCGTTAGCGCTCGTTCCAAGTCGAGGTAGTTTCTTAATATCCTCTAAAGCTTGATCGACTATCATCTCAGGCCGTCCGTAGCTTTGCTCTAATGTTCGCATAATGACTGCTGGGTCTGATGCCATGCAAAGAAGTCCCGATACTGCTTGCCGGGCTTCTCCTCGCAAACATGCTCGCAGTCTAGCTAAGTTTTCTGACGGTGAGAACTTATGAAGAGCGGTCGTCTCTTTCATTGCTATTTTAAAAGGTAGCCATTCTCTTGAGGCACCGCTAAATATGGGCAAATCCTGCGTTTGTCTTGGTGGCGCGCGATGTCGAGTCATCTTTTCCAGTGCCTCGGCTAAGCGATCAATTCCTCGATCTCGCGATCTTTGCGGTGTAGGCGATCTAGCTCTGGGCGTTTGCTGGATTGTTACTTGTTTTGGCGTATTCATCACAGGATAACTTGTCGACGGATGAGGAGTTACATCAGGTTCTCTCAACTCCCCCCGTGTCTGTTGATGGTCAAACCATTCATTCACGCGTTCCTCGTTGGCTAGGTTTTTGTTCCCATAATCTATTTCCTGGTCGGTATCCTCTTGAATCATTGCAACTTCCAATGCTAAGTTCTTTTTGATTAGTTCTGCCTCTATCTGTAGTTCTTGGCGATGTATCTCTGCTAGTCGTATAGCCGCTTGTGTTTCTGCTTGGCGCAAACGCAGAGTCGTTGATAATGTTGATCGTCCGGAACAGACAGATGGCGCTCGTGGCTCGCGTTCTCTTCCTTCCATTGCCGCGGTCGCGGTTCGTTGGCGTTCGGGCGCGGCATGGTCGGTCGTGGTTCGTAGGTGTTGACGTTCGGGTGCGGTTCGTTGATGTTCGGGCGCGGTTCGTTGATGTTCGGGCGCGGTTCGTTGATGTTCGGGCGCGGTATGGTCGGGCGCGGTACGTTCGGTCGCGGTTCGTTGATGTTCGGGCGCGGTATGGTCGGGTGCGGTTCGGTCGGGTGCGGTCTCGGATGGAGATGCTGGCGGGTCTTCATAGATCTGCGCCTGCATGGCTGCCTTCTTCCTGGTGATTGGTGGGCTTCGCGCGGTCATCTTCGGCACTTGCAAGCCCCTAATTCCCTACCTACCTAATCGGCCCTAGCAGTCCGTCAGGAGGGACTAGGTTTGACCCCAGTATATGCTCCTTCAGGGATGGATGTTGCAGGATAGGAAGGGGTGGATTCACCCAGCAGAGGGGAGTACGCAGTACGAGGTGCTCAGCAATCGGCTGGAATGTCCGATTGCGTCGGCAGTGCCTACAGTCCGGCCCCCGTAACACGAGTCCCTTACTGGCGTGAAAGTGCGATTTCAGTCTAAGACCGACTGGTGGTGCTGCACAAACACACCACACCGCCTTGCGGCGTTACTTATGCTTCGAGCCCTTTGTCACCGTAGGGCAGCTCGAGAACATAAGCCGCGACTTGACCGCGTAGGTGTTTCTTGACACGAAGACACGGCGCACCGTTGGGTGATCTTCAAGCACCCCGTGCTCTTGCGCAGGTCTTGACAACGTCGCTCGTCGCACCGTTGGGTGATCTTCAAGCACCCCGTGCTCTGGCGTAGGTCTTGACAACGTCACGCGTCGATCGTAGTTCACGTATACGGCCCCTTTCGTGATCAATAAGGCACCGGTTCTGCTGGTCCCTTGTTCCAATGGCGTAAGCTTGACGTGGCTCACGGTCCCTCTTAGTTCGACGAGGTACCGGTCTTGCATGCAGCTTGTTAGCGCCTCGAGTCGAACTGTGCTGTTGTTCTTGATCCGGCTCCGATAGGACCACAAACTTGTGGGGTACCTATCTTTGTCTTCCGTTTCTTCAATAAAACTCGCGATCTGGTAGTGGACTGTATTTTTCTTTATTTCTTGTTTCATCGAAGCTCAAGTTCAGACTGAATTAATTCTTACAAATGGTCCTTACTATATACAATTTGATGGCTTTCACATAGCGCCTAATGCGCGGAGCAAACATTTTGTTATTTAACTAATCAAAACTCTAAGCTTATAAACTATAGGCTAACTGTGTTCATTGTCCGCAACAACTATGTAGTGATATTTTTTTCAACGGGTCTATAATAGCAACCTACACTTATTAAAATGTTTATATGTGTGCAAGTTTAAAATTGCTTGTATGGAACATATAGGACCCAGCAATGTCAGATGAATGTCAGTCCATGCCAGTGTTGCCAAATGTTTTTGACGAGCGATCATACGCTGGTATGGAAAAAAATCATATTTTATAGGGAGAGGTGAATAAAAAAATCGTTCGTATGTTTAGGTAAGAAAGTTTATTAATAAAATTAGCTACGTCTTATACAAATTTTTACTGGTCATCAAATTAAGCGTTTCAGGTGCTGAGGTAATAACTGAACTATTGAATGAACTTCCGCGATAATAAAAGAGAAATCCCCGACTACTAATGGGAGTACTCGGTGAATAGTTATGGGCCAATAACATTTGTTTGGTGGCTTTTTGGTTTGTTCCGCAAGGTTTGATTGATTGATCATGCATGACTGACGTGGTGTAGCTGACTTTTCTAGGACCACCGTTCGAAAATATGGGCATAGAACCGGTCATTCAAAATCTTTAAAAAACGTACAAATCGTATACGATTTCGATGATTCGATCGTTCATTAGTAAAAAGGGCAAAAAATCGTATGAACACCATTTAAATCGTGCATCTGGCAACGCTGGTCAATGCCAAACTGACAACTGAATACTTTAATTTGTAAGATCTACACTTTCGGACAAGTTTTGTTGAACGTAAAGATATTTAGCAGATTCATCGGGAAAACCTCAACACGCAATCTTACTGACCCTTATTAAACCACCTGTCATAACCAACAAGTGGACCTAATGAGGAGTTTTCAAAAAAAAAAAAATAGTTCATACAAATTCGCTAGATGGCGCTGAACAAACTAAGTACGCTTTAAAAAAGGAAAAGGATAGAAAAAAACAAAGCATTTTTTTTCTCTAGCAATAACAATGTCGGTTTTGATTTGAATTTGAATAAAAGGTAAATAAAACTATTTTGACGAAATTGGGCCGACCAGAACCATCCGCTTAGCAGTCCAGTCCGGTATATATACCGCTGTATATACAGGGTCTGTCGTAATGAATGGATAACCCGTTACCTACAGTTGATCCGGATGTGAGGCTATAAGAAAATGGTGTCTTCTTGCCAGGGTTGTCAACCATAAGAAAATGGCGGGGACTTTTAAACTTTTTTATAAATTTCGCTATTTTTTTCATTTATTCCGTTGCCATTTCTTCAAATTTTGAAGTATTTGTATAATTCTTTTAGTATTATACTGCTGAAGACGTGTATTATGTAATTTAAATACAATTTTAGGTGTTATTCACGTTGAACATTATCAAAATACTCATTTTAAGAAAAATATTTCCAATTTTTTTTCTTTATGTCAACTTTTGATTATCTCCTGTGGAAAAAAAAAGTATGACGTTATAGCTGCCCATGATCTCAATAAATTGTCTAGTATGTGTAGATTCTAAAAAGGTATAACGATGTGTACTTTACAAGCAACATTAAGTTACAGGAGCGAGAACACTAATCAAGGTCGGAATTTTTATTTTTCATGTTATGTTATAAATGGTTGTAAAACTTCGTCATAATGATTTTATTCTATCAAGATACTTTGCACAAACACTATCGGGCCACTAATAGGATATTCAGAAGAAAACCCGGTTGTTTTTGGGAAAAAAATAACATTACTCCACGATAATAATGTAATGAAAATGTACAAATGAAAATTGTTGTGCTCTAATAGTTACATGCGACAAACATGTTGCGACAAGTTTATTCGAAATTGAAACGGATTTTAAAAATCGAACAAAGACCGCATTACAAAGAAAAGTGGAAAAAATTAGAAGGAAATCGTCCTTCCATAAATGCATTGTGCACTCTAATGAACACACGGTAATCAGGATGTCGCACTTTGATGAAAATGTACAAATGAAAATTGTTGTGCTCTAATAGTTACATGCGATAAACATGTTGCGACAAGTTTATTCCAAATTGAAACGGATTTTAAAAATCGAATAAGACCGCATTACAAAGAAAATGGTACTCATCACATCAGTGTGATTTTGACCATCGCATGTCCTTTTGTTCATATTGGCCCCGATTCTGAAAACACTCTACACTAAACTAAAACTATCGCTGTCACTTACACATCAATAAGACAGAGACAGGTAATCATTTTAGTCCTGTCAAACTAAAATGTACGTGCAATATGACACGGCGATGGCAATTTTAGGCTAGTCCTCAGCGCATTTCGTTCAATTTCACAATGATGTGGACTAAATTTAGTGAGACCAATGTACCTGTCTTGTTCTAATACGAAGCATGAGAAAGTGACAGCGATATTTTTAATTTAGTTTTAGAGAGTGTTTTGAGAATCGGGGCCACTATTTTCGTCAATTTGTTACTGCTTTCTAATATTTGACTATGATTTTCCTTGTGATTTGGACTTGATAACGTGGTGATACTGATGACTTTGCTCACATTTACGGACATTGTGTTGTGCTATCGATTGAACTTGTTGTTTTGGAAAAGTTTTTGTGTAGTTTGTGTATCATGCCGCGACAGTACACGCCGGCTGAATACGCGAACATGCATTACATTTACGGTGTATGTAATGGCAGCACCAATAGAGCTGCTAGTGTTTATCGTGTAAGATATCCAAATGTGCGACATCCTGATTACCGTGTGTTCATTAGAGTGCACAATGCATTTATGGAAGGACGATTTCCTTCTAATTTTTTCCACTTTTCTTTGTAATGCGGTCTTTGTTCGATTTTTAAAATCCGTTTCAATTACGAATAAACTTGTCGCAACATGTTTGTCGCATGTAACTATTAGAGCACAACAATTTTCATTTGTACATTTTCATTACATTATTATCGTGGAGTAATGTTATTTTTTTCCCAAAAACAACCGGGTTTTCTTCTGAATATCCTATTAGTGGCCCGATAGTGTTTGTGCAAAGTATCTTGATAGAATAAAATCATTATGACGAAGTTTTACAACCATTTATAACATAACATGAAAAATAAAAATTCCGACCTTGATTAGTGTTCTCGCTCCTGTAACTTAATGTTGCTTGTAAAGTACACATCGTTATACCTTTTTAGAATCTACACATACTAGACAATTTATTGAGATCATGGGCAGCTATAACGTCATACTTTTTTTTTCCACAGGAGATGATCAAAGGTTGACATAAAGAAAAAACATTGGAAATATTTTTCTTGAAATGAGTATTTTGATAATGTTCAACGTGAATAACACCTAAAATTGTATGTAAATTACATAATACACGTCTTCAGCAGTATAATACTAAAAGAATTATACAAATACATCAAAATTTGAAGAAATGGCAACGGAATAAATGAAAAAAATAGCGAAATTTATAAAAAAGTTTAAAAGTCTCCGCCATTTTCTTATGGTTGACAACCCTGGCAAGAAGACACAATTTTCTTATAGCCTCACATCCGGATCAACTGTAGGTAACGGGTTATCCATTCATTACGACAGACCCTGTATATATCGTCTGTGGTGCAGCTTATAGCTTTAAATGTATGTGTTTCTTTAATTAATGTATGCTGACGCTTACACGCTGTCTATGTTGTGTATAGATCGACACAAAAGAGTTGAAATTAAATGAGGGAGCCACTTTCTTCGTATTTGTGTCAGATTTGACGTTTAATGGTTAAGTATGGCAATAATTTAGTATGGAAAAATTTTAGTTCCGTTTTAATTAATTTCTACTCTTTTGTGTCTATCTGTACTTCTTTATTCGTGGATTTCTTTGGTTAATTCTGATTACTTTGGTCTATTATTCTATATTATTTATATTCAATTATTTTACTTTTTTAAAGGTCCACCTGCGTACTTAGTTTGTTTCAGTATTTACTATAAAATATAAAGATTAATGTTATTTTTAGGGAATTTAATACTGAAAAAAAATATATTTAGTCATGTGAACACCTATCAGAAAGCGTTACGTCACAGAGTGCGTCCGCCATTTTTGTTGTTGACGTTTTAGTAGTAAACACAGTAGTGATTGAAGAATTCATCCCAATTTTTTGCTTTTTTCATAATAGATAACCAGTTTTGCCGACTATTTCACTAGTTTAGCAAAGCATATTCTACGAATTTACCAAGAATTGACGCTGTTATGCGCGGAACATTTTTCGCGAGTAACAGTGATTTTTGCTCTTTGGAATTTCGCAATGTTAAAACTTCAATGTAAGTAAAAACAAGTGTGAAATGTTATTTAGTAAGTTAATTCAGCTTTCTCTTAAAAAAGAGTTTAAATGTCTGACATGACGACTTAGATTTAGACTTTGTTTTAGGTTAGATATTTTGTGATATTTACAATGGCTAATAGTTACATCTGCTTTCAGGTCTTCTCGAGCTTCATACGGAGACGACGCCATAAGCTACGTGCAGCTCAAGCGTGACGCCAAATTATGTATAGTGAAGTGCAAAATGTGTCCAGAACACAAAGTGCATGCTAAACTATATGGATGCACCTTAATTGTGGACGAAGAGGATGATGTGATTGTTTCCGTAGAATGTGGTGGTTCCGAGAGGTGGATGCAAACACGCAATCGCTTTTTTTTTTAGGGTTCACAGTCGTAGTGAGGAACCACCATGCACATCAACTGAGTGCTACTGGAAAAAATCCAAGTTGTCAAGAGTTGGCAGTTCTTTAAAGTCTATCACGGCCAAAGAATTGCCAAAGGGCAGTCAAATTCTTAGAAGAAGGACAGAAAAGAAAAGTGCAAAACTGCGAGCTTTTAAAATATCAACCTTCATATTCTCCAAGTAAAACAGAGAGATACTCTCAATCTTGTGTTAAAATTTAAAGAGAATAAAAACCAAAAATTTGTTGATACATTTTCAAGTTAAGTCACTATAACAACAGCTTTAATTGAGAAAGTTAAAGAAGAGACAAGTGACCAAGTGAAAAGCAATCTTTGGTTTGAATTGAGATATGGTTGGATAACTGCATCAAGAGCTTTTGAAGTTAGTCGATGCAAGGTAACTGATGGCACACTAGTATCCCTTGCAACCTTACCTGGGCTCGGCTTGAGCTATGAGACAAAAAAGAACCTATCTAACAGGGTTGTGGGAGCGTTAGGCCTAGAGATGAGCAAGCAGGCTAATTTAAATTTTAAGGACGCCTATCCACTGCTCATGCAAGCGAGGTTCAGATACACCTATGAAATAAAAAAGGTTAAAATAGATTATTAACAATTTATTGTTTGGATAATTTGTTTACAACAGAGCAAGGGGAAGTGCTAAACGGAGATAATTTTATAAAGTCATAATAAACTAATAGTTTACATCAAGGTCTTTCACTTAACGCTAGACACATTATGAACAGTTACAATTTTACCTTAAATTATGTTGTACTGGTGTGACGGATGTATTAGAAGAACCAAAGCAGTATGCGCTGGTGCATATTAACATTGAAGCTTAGCAATTAATATCCATTAAAGTGAAGTAGAATACATGGTGCTTGTGAAATGCTTGAGGTTAAATAGCAAGTGTGATAATTTTATATGGATCCCATCATTGGTGCAGAAGCAGGAAAAAGTTTAATGGTCCATTTTTGAAATTAAAATCAAGAACTAAATTAAAAAGGATAACTAGAAGATCTAAAAAAAACAAAAAAACCCTGCAACAAAAGATACCAAATATTATATCACATGCCGCAGCAAAATAGACTAACCAGATGGAAGATCAGCAAATTACTTACCAACATCGTTGGGTTTAAATGAAATACAACAATCCTTTAAAGGGATGCATGTTGATTTTAGTGGCAGGCACGAAGCAAAGCCTAAGAACAAACAAGCATGGAAAATGTTAACACGCCGTCTTTGAAAAAGCAAAGTTTGAAGAAAAAATCACCAGCGAAGAAACTCACCAATAATAAATATTAATAAGAATGACTTAAAAAGCCATTTAAAGATGAAACACTGCTTAATTCGTACACTCCTCACATCTTCTCAAGAAATTACGACAAAGCGTCTGACTCCAACCATTGTTGACAAGAAAAAGGCTCGTAAAATGGAGGCACCGAATGTTACCAACAGAAATTACCGAATTAACAAACGCGAAAACTAACTTTCTCAAAACAAGACAAAATAAGCTCAGAATGGAATATCTTGTTTAAAATAATAAATTATCATTTTATATTTATTTATTATTTCTCCTTTGAAGAAATTAAAATCTAACTCATCAACCAAAACAAATCAGGCAACATCACATACAATAGATAGGAATGACACAACTAACGCCATCTATGTGTTGCAAGTAACAACTTGATATCAAATATTGGAACTGAAGTTAGAAAATACGACCTCGCAAACTAGATGTCGCTACCTTCTTCTCCAGACCCCTATAGCTATAAAAAAAAAGCGTTACACCCTAATACTAGGAGGCAAAATTCCTGAGACCAAGCATATGAATAGTGACCGTGTGCTAGAAGATGAAGTGAGAAAAACTGTAGAAAAACTGCTGGAAAAAAAATTAAAAAGTGTGGTCTGGTATTGAGTACCAAATACCCAATGATAGCTGGTTCTCCAGATGGAATTTGTGAAGATTGCGTCATCGAAATTAAATGTCCTATAAGTTCAAAAACATATCTATACTAATATTATAAAGCTGAAGAGTTTGTTTGTTTGTTTGTTTGTTTGTTTGTTTGTTTGTTTGTTTGAACGCGCTAATCTCAGGAACTACTGGTTCGAATTTAAAAATTCTTTTTGTGTTGGATAGACCATTTATCAAGGCAGGCTTTAGGCTATATAACATTACGCTGCAACTATTAGGAGCGAAGAAATAATGGAAAATGGGGAAAGAACGGGGAAAATTATTCATCCTTGAGTTCTTCCGTTCGTGCGTGCGCTGTGAAAACGGTTCTAGAAACCAAAAATATATGTATGAAAGAATTAAGGGAACTTTTTACCGCGGGAAAACTTCGCATTCCCACGGGAAACCGACTTTTACGCGAACGGAGTCGCGAGCGGCCTCTAGTAAAAACTATATTAGGAATGGCCAGGCTACAGAAAAATATAATGCCCAAATACAACTACAAATGTATCTGATGGGGAAAAAATGTGGTTATTTTTGTGTAGCTGACCCTGATTATGTAACAAATACAAAAGTAGAAATTATAAGTGTGCCATTCAATCAAGAATATGTGAAAGATTTGATCACTTAGAAATTAGTACCATTCTGGAAAAATAATATATATCCATTATTATATAAGAGTGTAATATAAGATTGTATAAATATATTTATTCGGAGGTCAGTTTTTGTGATAAATGAAACAATTTTTAAGAATTTGTTTGTTTTATTGTATTAAAGAGTCTTGCAAATTAACTAAACCACATGCTATGATTATTATATCGTCAAGTATTTTAACAAAGTTTAAATTTATACATGCATGTGGTTTAAGCATACAAAATTCTCGTTAGCGACGAATCACACGCTCTATATGTATTCGTAAGCTGGCTATTTGTTTAGTAAACCTTGCTTCATTTTTACTCATTTTCACTCCACTGTTAACACTTGGAGGTCTCACCAGAGTAACTCCTGCCTTACACAAATATTGTTCCATGTGTTTAAATCCTCTATCTGCCAAAACACGCATACCAGGCTTTAATGTCTAAAAAATCACATGATTCCACCAAAAAGGTGTCTGTTGTTTTGCCCCCAAATCCAGGTGATATATAGTTTATTAATCCATTTGGTGTATAGCAGGTATTTAATTGTATTGGCCTCTCTTGATTCACTGCCTTCGATGGCTTCTGTACCTCAATTTCAAGGCAGTCAATAATACAACTCACATTGTGAAAATTGTGTCTAAATGATATAGGTAAGGTTTGTTTAGTCCTTTCACTGTCTAGATTAACAATAAAAGGACGCATAACACTGGATATTAAGGGTATATTTTTAGTAAATATCTTGCTCAAATATGATGCAGTAATTTCATAATCATCTGCCAGTTGATTAAATGTACTGTCCAACCTGATTTTATGCAAACAAAACAATAAATTATGTTTGGGAATCTTTAAGCTGTCTTTAATAATGTCAATCAAGTAATAACAAGTATCTGAAACCCCGATGTACAATCGAGGCTTCTTCTCTATTTTTTTATTGTGTTCAATAGAGTCTCCATAGCTTACAGTTTTTTATCTTCAAGTAATTCACTGCAGTCAGAAGATGATTTAATTTGTAATGATTGTACAGAAGGTGAGTGGCCCCTGGTGTCTGGTGTGTACAAAGAAATGTCACTGTCTGAGTGCTCGGCTTCAGTAAATATATTTCTTGCAATTTTACATTGTGATTTCTGGAAAGTTTTAACTTTGAATGGTGATGTGAAACTCGATACTAATGATGGTTTTAATGGTGACAGTCCCTGATCTTTGTATTTCACTTCAACTTGCACAGCTTTACTTCTGAACTTGTGAGTTACTGATGCTTGTACTGATTTATCTGCTGTTTTACTTATAATCATATTCTCAAAATTTTCTTCTGCCAACTGGTTATCTGAAAATAAACCAAAGAAAATTAAAAAGGATAAAAATAATATAACTAGGTACTTGTTCCCTGAACTGTTATATCTTAGGTACATACTTGAAGTGATATTAGAAGTATCTTTGTGAGATGAACTTGGTACAGAACTTTCGTCATATTCTTTAAGACACTCTGCAATGGTCATCATTCTTTGTTTCTTCAAAATGTATGACCGTTCAGTGCTGCTGCTTGTTCGCTTTCTTCTGTCTTTTTGGCACTCGAATGCAATCAGATTTCATACACACTCTTGATACTTTTCCCATGATATGATATTGCATATAGTTAATCATATCGTTTGGCAACTGCAAAAATAAACTTGTATTTAGTAATAAATACAACATGAAACTTAGTCAAAACTAAATTAACCTCGAACTAACCTCAAATAATTCAATAAACTAAATAGTAAATCTAAGTATTTCGTCATTATAATATACTAACAAGACACTGTAAATTTATCATTATTTTAAATACTTACATCAAAATGATCTTCACAAAAGTACATTCTTGAATCTAAAGACAAACTATGGGCATCATCTCTCCGTGCAAGTTTCAACCACTTTCTCCGTATTTGTTCATTATTTGGAACTCTTACAAACAGTTTATTTGGTGTCATTACACTTGTACTTTTACACTCAAGCACTACACAATACGAAAAGTATCAATTACAATTCACGGTTTGTTTTGTTTTGCACTGTGTGACGTCGCGTCGTTCATAACGCCAAAGTTTAGAGCGTTTTCGCGGCAAATTCGAACAGGCTTATAAAAAACAAAAAATAATAATTTTACTGATCGATTTTTGAAGAAAAATTCAGTTATTTCGGTTAAATATCTAATACAGGAAAGAATCAAACACTAACTACATTTTTGGAAACAAGCCTAATAGGCTATAATACCTTTATACAGGTAGAACAATATTAGAGGTTTAACCCATATGATTTTTTCGGTATCGTAACACGCTCGCTCGCTACAAATAAAGTCGATTTTCCGACAGCAGACCCACGCATTCTTGTAATAAAGTGATACCTTTATTTATGTAAAGGTTATACAATAATATTAGAAGTATACCGAAATACTATGGTAAAGGTTTTTTATTATATTCTTAAAAATACGGTACCAAAATGAAAAGGTATGACGTCACACCTCTTTTAAAGGTATGTATATTTAAGTGTATTTAAAAATTAAAATACTGAAATAAAACGAAATAGAAGGTAGGCCTATTTTAACCGGTTTTCGCTCCCTGTTGTCATGCATGATGTTCAATCATCTTTCGTACAATTTGTCGTTCAATCATTCGGACCGTTCGTTCTAACATCTGTCATTGTCGCTGTCGTTGTCGTTGTGTCATCCTTTATCTGTCATTGTGGTTTGTTTACTTATGAACGAACAATTTTTCGTTTTTGTTTTTCGTCGTTGAAGTTGAATCAAGCATTGCAATGATGGAAAAGGATGGTACAATGATGGTTTCAGGTGATCAGAATCGCATTGACCGCGATTACGTGTTAATGCGGTTAGAACTAGTTGATCCTTCAGATCTGCCAGTGCAGTTAGCGGGATAGGGAATTCTATGGCTGAGCCCCTTGGTACCTTGTCCACTGAAATTAGGTCGGTCAACAACCAGCAAATTAAGTTTAGTGTTGATGCCCTGGTGTTGCCCTAAATTTGTGTGGACCAGCTAGGTGAAAAGTTGGAAAGTTCAGACTGGTCACATTTAAAGAAATTGATTTTGGCTTTTGGCCAATGCAGATTATACCTGTCCGGGCCCAATAACATGCTGTTGGGTGTAGACATCTTCGCATATTCATTGAGTTTTGGGCTTCGACAGGGTGCAAAGGGTCAACCCAAGGCCCTCAATACTGTTTCGGGTGGATAGTGATGGGTGAGTGTTACGTCACTCCTCACAGCCACCAAACAATTTTTGAGAGTGGTAGAGTCTAGCTGTAGGCTCTGTCTGCAGCGATTACTGGGCTGACTCGACCGGTAAAATACCACCGTCGCACAGAAACCCGACGTGAAGTAGGGACGATGTTCCTGCGTTTTGTTCGGTCAGTGCGATATCCGGTGCCCAATTTTCTTAAAGGCCAGCAACGCACCCTCAATGCATATGTAATTGTGGGTGTATATGGGCGGCGGTGATCACTTACCATCACGTGACCCGCTTGCTCGTTTGCTAGGTTCTCTTATAAAAAAATAAAAAATAAAAATAAAATAAGAACTGCCTTTTTGTGTCTCCTTCGTCACACGACTCTTTGGATTTTTTTCGATTCTATTCGATTCCATTCGATTCGATTCTTATAATTCGATTCCATTCGATTCTATTCGATTCTATCCGATTTTATTCGATTCTATTCGATTCTATTCGATTCTATTCGATTCTATTCGATTCTATTCGATTCTATTCGATTCTATTCGATTCTATTCGATTCTATTCGATTCTATTAGATTCTATTAGATTCTATTCGATTCTATTTGATTCTATTCGATTCTATTCGATTCTATTCGATTCTATTCGATTCTATTCGATTCTATTCGATTCGATTCGATTCTATTCTATTCGATTCTATTCGATTCTATTCGATTCTATTCTATTCGATTCTATTCGATTCTATTCGATTCTATTCGATTCTATTCGATTCTATTCGATTCTATTCGATTCTATTCGATTCCATTCGATTCCATTCGATTCTATTCGATTCTATTCGATTCGATTCTATTCGATTCTATTCGATTCTATTCGATTCTATTCGATTCGATTCTATTCGAGTCTATTCGATTCGATTCTATTCTATTCGATTCTATTCGATTTTATTCGATTCCATTCGATTCCATTCATTTCCATTCGATTCCATTCGATTCCATTCTATTCCTTTCCCATATTCCGCATTTTCCTTTTTTCCCTTTTTTCCTCATTCTCATCAATATCTCATTTTCCTTAACTTCATCAATATCTCATTTTCCCTATTTTCCTCATTTTCCCCATTTTTCTCATTTACCCCATGTTCTTCATTTCCATCAATATCTTACCTATTTTCCTCATTCTCATCAATATCTCATTTTCCTCGATTTCATCAATATCTCATTTTCCAATATTCCTAATTTTCCCCATGTTCTTCATTTCCATCAATATCTTACCTATTTTCCTCATTCTCATCAATATCTCATTTTCCTCGATTTCATCAATATCTCATTTTCCCATATTCCTAATTTTCCCCATTTTCCTTTTTTCCCTTTTTTCCTCATTCTCATCAATATCTCATTTTCCTTAACTTCATCAATATCTCATTTTCCCTATTTTCCTCATTTTCCCCATTTTTCTCATTTACCCCATGTTCTTCATTTCCATCAATATCTTACCTATTTTCCTCATTCTCATCAATATCTCATTTTCCTCGATTTCATCAATATCTCATTTTCCCATATTCCTAATTTTCCCCATTTTCCTCATTCTCCTCATGTTCCTCATTTTCCCCATGGTGGTGCGCCACGTGAGGGCTAGCTCCAACAGCATTTTGGCTATGGTCGCCAGTAGGCTTGATGGCGAATATGTAAACCATTGCTGTCGTATGCATGTATTCGCAGTAACGTAATTGTCTAATTTTGCAAATATTATGTAATTTTGTCTTAGATATGTATTATACTAACATTAGCTTATAAGGAACTAAAATGTATACTAATACCTATGAGTTTGGGTACTTGAAATCCTACTAATATTATAAGGGCCCCCGCGCACTAGGCAGCCTGGCTGCGCAGCCAGGCTGCGGCAGCCAGGATATTTGCGCAGCCAGTTATAACAGCCAATCAACAACTAGTCTAGATCCTTCCGTCGAGCAATATGGACGTGGAAGAACTTATAATTATTGCTTACCTATCTCGTAAAAAACGCAAAATAAAGAAAAGATACTGGATTCATCCTCTTTTTCTAGAAAGACACTCAAAAGGCTTATTCCAAACCTATTTCAAAGATATTCGCGCATTCCCAGACCGGTTTTTTAACTACACGAGGATGTCAGTGCAATCGTTTGATAACCTTTTGGAAAAAATACGAAATTCAATCAATGGCATTGATACTCCTATGCGAGCTTGTATAAAACCTGAAGAAAAACTGGTGATAACTTTGAGGTGAGTACGAAAATGAAAGATATTGTTAATCAGTCTCTTAAGAGGCCTTACGTTTTTTCGAGACGGGTCAAAATAGGTATTTGACTCGCACCCACACAAACGCAGCAGCTCTCGGACGCGTGTGTGAATTGCGTAATTCGGAGCCGTCGTTGTCTAGTACGATTTAACGGTTTTGATCTTTTGATAGTTTGGATACTTTTTGTCTTTAAATGAAATAATATTGGGAAAATAAAACATAGCATTGATTAATTAATTTATAACGTGTAACAAACATAAAAAAACCTAAAAAAATGACATAATCACAATTCACATATTATTATCTTCTTCTTCGTCAACTTTTCGTTTTTTAATCATTTCCCTTTTTTTGATTGCTTCTAAAATGTATTCGGGCTCTTTTATTTCCATTTGCCGGTCTAATCTCGAATCGATAGTTTCAGGTCGAGAGAAAACAGTCGAATTAGATTTTTTTCAGTTTATTTTCCATGACGTTACATAACTCCTTATCTTTCTCTATTATTTCGATTTCCATACTTACTTGAATACTGTTTGTGTTGGTGGCATTTTCTGGTAGCTTATCCGTATGAGAATTTTTTAACCTTTTAATATCTCTTGCATGATTAAGAAATTCAAGATTTGCCCTTTTTTCTTTTTCAACTTGAATTCTGTTCTTTTATTGCCCATTCTGATTCTGATTTGATACCTACAAGCATAAAACTTCAATGAAGTAAAAAGCATAAACTAAATACATACAATATAATAAATAATTGCACACGCTAATTAATATTTATTTTGAATACAATACAATTATCCTAATTTTCTGACAATCATAGTTCAGTTACATGCATTAATTAATTGTTACTTTACTCACCCAAGTATCAAACAACGTTAGGCCGCATATAACTTAAAAGCACGCCGGAATGCATAACAGGCGCGCGGGAAACGATGCGATACGTCCTCTCTCCTGAAGGCCTCGGCCGGGACTGATTTCACGCGGCTCATGCGCTTGGTAATAAGGAGCTCATGAAAGTATTTGTTAAAAAATATAATGACTTTAATTCAATATTTTTATTTTCAATTTAGATTGTCCATATTTTAATGTATAATATATATTAAAATCATTGTTTATGGAATATCTGTAATATGTCAAACATCGCGATGAAGTTGAACGATTATTAACGTATTTCGACCGTTTTATTCAATTATTTTAGTAATGAAACAATAAATATTTGTATATTTTTCTCTGTCACTTCAGTGGAACACTGTATGAAGAATTTAATAGATATTTTTATTTGAATTCAAGTTTATCACTTTAGTACCTATCGAACGGCATAGAAGACCATAATTTTTAAACTGCGAAAAGGGTACGTGAAAAAACAGTTAATACACAAAATAAAAGAAAATAACCTGATTTTTTCTCTGTCACTTCATTAGATGAATAAATTTCCTATACTTTAAGCTAATATTTACTTGTACAAATTTAACCATTCTCTCGTAATTGAACGTCGAAAAGTATGAAAAATCACGATAACTGCGTTTCGGTGGAGAAAAAAACGTAAGGCCTCTTAACATTTATTAGGTATTTATTTCTTACATGTATGGTAATGAATTACCTAGTTCAAGTTGTCCTGTGTAGTAAATAATTCTAGTAATTCAGAACCCTGAGACACATCTGTTGCATTTGTGTCAGTTGGTGATAACGCATCAGTATAAACAGTATTATCTTGCCTGTCTGGAATAGCCGTAGAATACCCACGGCGGCCTCCAGTGGTCGAGGCTTCTGGTCTATAATTCGAGTGTAGCGAGTATTCATAGCGATACTGCCCACTGCTTGTGGTTTCCGGTCCATATTCAGTCGAGTATCCTTGATCTTGGCGATATTGTCCACTGAACGATGTTTGTGGTCTATATGATCTGGCGGCCGATGCCCCTGGTTCATAATCAACATTACGTTGGCGAAACGGACTAAATTCGGAATCGTGAGTTTGCATTTGAGCTCTTTTTATAACTTCAATTAACTCCATTTTTGTAGAAAGCTTACGATGTCTCGGGATGTTTTTAAAATCATCTAGAAGTGAAAGTATAAACAGTCTATCTGAATCAGACTCTTGCTGTCTTTCACGCTCTTCTCTCATTACAATACTTTCCCTTAATACCTGCACCAAATTATCGTCGTCACTTGTCTTCTTCTTTTTGGAAACAGGTCGTTCACCTTGAGTACTACCGCTGCTAGCGTTGGTTTCGGCAGTGCGTGTTTCATCCATGCTATTTTGAGTTTCATTAATTACCACGGTAGGCCGAAGAAAATGAAGTTGTTCGAAATATACGTATGGACTCTTACGCGAAGCTGCTGATCCACTTTTAATACCAGCTCTGCGTTTTACTTCCCTGCTGTAACTAGTCTTGATGTTCTTCCACTTGCTCTGTAGAGATTTACCTGAAAATTATATTTGTTCTTTGTTACAGATATCTTGCTACAGGATGTTCTTTAATGGAATTGAGTCATAATTATCGGATTGGACATACAACTGTCCGAGATATCATACATGAAGTTTGTATGGCGATTTGGGAGAATATGAGACAGTCATCGTTTCCAGAATTAAATGAAGAGAGGTGGCTTGAAATAGCAAAAGGTTTCAATGAAAATGCAAATTATCCCAATTGCGTTGGTGCCATTGATGGCAAGCATATAAGAGTGATAAAACCCAGCGATTCAGGGTCACTGTACTAAATTATAAAAATTATTTTTCCATCGTTTTACTTGCTGTATGCGATGCAGATTACAAATTCACATATATAGATGTTGGGGCTTATGGAAAATGTAGTGACTCATCGATATATAAAAAATCCATTTTGTATCAAAAACTTGTCAACACAGATTTACAAATTCCGGAGAAGCGCCCCATATCAAATAATGGAGTACCGATGCCATACGTCATAGTGGGGGATGAGGCATTTGGCTTATGTGAAAATTTAATGAGACCTTATGGAGGTAGGAGTTTAACAGCGGAGAAAAGAATCTTCAACTATAGACTGTCTCGGGCAAGGCGGTACATAGAATGCACGTTTGGGATATTAGCCAACAAATGGAGAATTTTTCACCGCCCACTAGATGTCCGACAGGAACTTGCAATAGCCATAGTACAAGCTTGCTGTGTCTTACATAACTACGTGCGCGAAAGAGACGTGTATAGGTTTCAAGACACACTGTACGTTCCACCAGAACTGGGAATAACCGGTAGACCCACAAATAGAGGAAGCCGATCATCAGCATCCTATAGGGATTTATTTGCGAATTATTTTATTAATGCAAATCCGTTAGAATGGCAAAACAGATATGCATTAGAATAGTGCCTACCTATTTATCTAAATAAAACATTGAAGTGAAAATACCTAGTTAAGTACCAAAAAAGAACAATAACGAATACATAGTTATTTGCGATACTTTACAAAAATATTGATTGGTGTTGCAGAATCATTGTACTGTACTGTATTATACTGTATAATCCAGATAATAAAAAAAATGCTTACCAAATTCTTTTTTGTCATTTTCTGATAAACTTTCCGAGCACATTTGGTTCGTGATTTCTTCCCATCTTCTTTTCTTTAAATCCCGATCACTGTATTCTTCCGATGTTATATCCCAAATTGCTTTACGGCTTTCAATTTCCCGAATAAATTTCTCTGTATCGAAAGTCATCTTATCAAAGTTCGGAACGCAAAATACGTCTGGCTGCTACAACTAGTGCGCGGAGACTGACCGCAGCCACATACATTCGCCTACACACGTTCTGGCTGCGCGCAGCCAGCTGGCTGCCGTGCATATAGGCGCGTTTCATTGGCTGCCGCAGCCGAGATTTCGTGGCTGCCTAGTGCGTGGGCTCCCATACAACGTCATATGTTTGACTGGCTGCCGCGGCCTGGCTGCCGCAGCCAGGCTGCCTAGTGCGCGGGGGCCCTAAATGTGAAAGTTTGTGAGGATGTATGGATGGATGGATAGATGGATGGATGGATGGATGTTTGTTACTCTTTCACGTAAAAACTACTGGATAGATTTGGATGAAACTTTGCAGTAATATAGGTATATAACACATAGGATAACACTATACATCAGAATAACACATAGTATACTTTTTACCGCGGGAAAACATCTCATTCCCACGGGAAACCGACTTCCACGCGAACGGAGTCGCGGGCGGCCACTAGTATTATTATAATAATAATAATAATAATGTTCTTTATTTAACAAAAATAATTTTATTTAACAAAAATTATTATTATAAGTCAGGTCGAAATTTTTTAAATAAATGAAACTAAAAAAATATTTCTCTGTTTTTAATTAGCAACAGACTCTAACGCTTCGATTGTCACCAATCCTGTCAAAACCTGTCTAAATGAAATTACAGTACGGCCTGCGTTGCTTGAAGGATTCAGCATGTACAAGTAACACACACGCACTAAGGTTTTTTTCTCTGTTCATGTAATCGTATCTTATTCAAACTTAAAACCAGAAGAAGATTGCAAGGCTTCCTGTTTGTAATCACATAAAACACTATGTATTGTATAATCCATATCTTGATTTGGTAATTTGAGCAATGCATTGTGTATAATATAAACATTTTGCTCTTTTATATACTCTGATTGAATGAATTTATGTCAGTGTGGTAAAGATGTTGGTCATAATGCTCGCTCAGTGGAGTGTGTACGCTAGCCTCGCCGCAGCTGTCAGCATTATACGAGATCCAAATAAAAGGTACGTATGACTTTGGTTGGTTAGTACAATTGAATATACAATAGTTACACGGCACAATGTCGGTGCGCAGTGTCCTGGAGGCGCAGCGGCGCGCGGCGCTGCGGCGCTGCATCGCGCACAGCGTGACGCGCTGCGCGGGGCAGGCGCTCAACTCGCTCATGGCGCACCCCGACGACTGCTCGCTGTTCTACCACTGCTACAACGAGCTCGCGGTGCCCATCTGCAACCAGTGCCCGCTGTCGTGGACCTTCAACCCGGTGAAGCGCGCCTGCGACCCGCTGAGCCAGCACCACTGCGCCGCGCCGCTCCCCCGCGCCGCCCCCGCCTCCCCCGCCGCCACCGGAACTACCGAAGCCAACAAGGAAACGTTGACGCAACAAATTATGAAATTCCCCGAAGTTACACTACATTGATGTATGCCTACGTAATTTTTTTAAAATAAATTCTTCGTTTATTTATAAACACTTTATGAACACAAATTTATACATTAAAATACAATAGATAAATAAATACCCATTTATAAAGCCAGTTTAGATATTGAAAATGCCTAGCATGTGTACTGTAGCCGCGCAGTATGGGTCCTCGTAGTTGGCTTTAATTCTAAAAAGAGCTCTCATTAGAAATCTAACTGGTGTGTTACCGACTACAGGGAGGCTGATAAAATGTCACTGTAGGGTCTTTTATGTGGTTTAAAATGGACAAGAACGGCCACTGATTGCCAATTTAATAATTTCTATGAAATTGACACATTTTTTATGTTATTTATAAATTAGTTACAGTTTTACCTTTCAATTAGGTACTTAAGGCGGGTTATATCAAACAGTTGGTTAGCGTATCTACGTACGTAACTTTTTGACTATTACATCAGATGTTTAACGTACGTCAAATACAAAGGGTTGCGTCACAAAAAAAATCACGACATTGGTGAAACAACCCGTTTTCTAGCTTGACAGTGGTTAACGCCATTTTTAACGTTGACAGACACGTTAAGTAGTTGTGATGCAACCCGCCCTTACTCTACAATTGTAACACATTTTGGTAGCAGGTAGAATACTAATGCAATCAGTCATAATATTTGTACTCTGCAACACAAAAACGTCTGAAAGAACTGTAACTAATGACCGCTCTCAATATCCCTCCCTTAAGATTTTACTTTTAATTTTGCATTATAAATGCTAATTTATTAATTTTGAAGTTATAAATACTGGAAAAAGGAACGCGGGACTCCGAGCATTACGCGACTGGGACTCGAACCCAGGACCTTTGGATTGCCGGTCCAATGCTCTTCCAACTGAGCTACCGCGCCGCTACGTTGACCCACCGAAATTTCTTCCAGTATCTATGTGCTTTCGTCATATAGCTGACGTTATTCCATCAAATGAGAGGAGTTTCCGCCTCTTCATTTCAGTAGAAATACCTTTACAGGATATTTAACTACTAATTAAGATGAAACAAGCTAAAGCTGACTGTTACCCTAAAAGACAGTAAACAGTTCCCAAGCATACGATGCCTATGATCGAAGCTACGATCTACGATACCTGAAAATTATAACTTTAACTAATTATCTTTGCAAACCTTAAATAATAATGATCTACAATTATAACAAAACACTGCATAAAACCAAAAAAATATGTTTATTAATGACAATACAAAATGTACATGACAAAAAACCACTTGTGGTTTAATTTGCGAAGGATATCAGCAGGGTTGTGCGCTCATGGTGGCGTATAGAACATCGAGCGCATTGTTCAGAGCTCGATAGTCGATCTGCGAATGTAAATCTCATTTTATAAACTAAAAGGTGCATTGAAAAATCAGTGCATGGATATACAGTTGTTCAAACACGAAACGTAAAATTTTGTTTTTTAAGTCTCATCTTATCATAAAGGAAGCAGTACATTACCGCGTGCTAGCGGTGACCAGCCTTACAACAAGTGCTACGTACCTCGTCGTTGATGCCGCGGCGGCGCCCGAACGCGCGGCACACGGCGTCCAGCTCGCGCGCCGCCAGCACGTGCAGCACGCCGCGCCGGCACAGCGCGCGCTCCAGCGCCACGCGCGGGATGCGCCCGCAGCGCGCGCCGTCCATGTCCTGTAACACGACCACGCACACTAACGTGAACATTCCAAATACAGCCAACACAAAAAAAACTTTTTATAACCTTTTTATTACAATAAAATAGTATATTTCAATACAAGTGTGGAAAGGCTGTCATTACAACGAGTCCCGACAAATGTCTACCCGAGCCGAGGCACAGCCGAAGGCGAGTGTTGACAGGTGGGACGAGTTGCAATGACGGTTCCGCACGTGTACTAAACGACTATTTTTAATACAGTTGCGAAAAAATAAAGCAATTTAATAAAATATAAAATTAGGATCGTAAATTTCGAAATAACTCATTTTGTGCAACAAACAACTAATATCGCAAAGAAAATTTCTGGAAAATGGCGCCATTTTTTCTTCACCCATTTGGTAGGCAAAGTTTACTATGCCCATACAGCCAAGTCTTCAGTAGAATTTTTTATTGATATGAAATGAAAATGAAATTTAATGAGATAAAATGAAATGAAACCAACCACACTAATTCAATCAAATCATTAAATCTGATATCGAAACAAACTAGTTAGTAGCCTTTTTTTTGAAATATACCTACGCTACGTAAGTACACACATCAACATCGTCTAGGGATATTTTAAATTTTCTTAGTTTACTCAAAATTAAGGAAAAATAACATATAAAATGTATATATTTTTATAAAGCTCATTTATCAGACTACACTAACAAAATAAAATAAATCTTTTTTTTCTGCGTAAAAAGTGTTTTTTTTAAAAGAAAAGAAAAAAGTGCAAAAATTGTAAAAGTAACAATGAATGTGTTTCTCAATGAAAATAAAAAATAATTAGAAATTATTCAGTTTTGAACGGTATTGTAAAAGATCAGTAGTCAGTAAAACCATCCATGACGTTAAAAACAGTCCTGCAACGTTTTTTATGCTTTGGATTAAGTTATCCAAGTCAGGCTGCGGTATATTGTCCCAGGTCTGGCTAAGTGGCAAAAAAAGTTGCTCTTTCATCGCAATGTTTGTAGCGAAATTCCTTAAAGGTCTTTTTTGGAGCATATCCCACGCGTATTCAATGGGGTTTAGGTCAGGCGATTGAGCGGGCCAGCCTAGGATCGATACGTCGTGCTCCTGCAACCAGCTTATCACCACTCTCGTTGTGTGTGGACGGGCGTTGTCGTTCATCAGCGTGAGTCCTTGGCCCATTTGCAGTTGGTCGGGGTAGGTTATTGGTTCTAGCACCTCGTTACAGTATTTTTCAGCTGACATGGTGTTTCTGATCCAAACGGGGTCTGTTCTTCCACCAACACGAATTTTCGCACAAACCTTAATTGTCCCGCCGTGGTATAGACGGACTTCCAGAGGGTGTCGCAGACGGCTCTCACGACCAGGAACTCGCTAAACATATACTCTACGTGTATCAAGATGGAAACCGAACCGTGAGCCATCGGTTAACAGCAATATGAACCACTGGTTATCTTCCCAGAGCAAATGTTCACAAACCCACTCTAGCCGTCGTCCACGATTTCCTCGGCGTAGTGCTGGAGTACCCTTTTCCTAACAGTTTCATTATTCACAAGCAACTGGTGCTCTGGCTGAAGCCTCTGAACCAACTGCATGGCCGTAACATTTGGTTGCATTCTCGCGGCAACTTGCAAAAAATCGGTCTTGTCGTTGAGTGGTTATGTGTTTCCCGCCTAGGAGTCTTTCAGCCATTTCACCAGTAGCACGATAACATGACCATAACCTTGATATCACGTTTCCTCTAGTTCCAATCTCCTCAGCAATATTCCGTTGAGTAGCCCCAGCTTGAAGCATGCCTACTGCCCTTAACATTTCTTCCCTCGCTCAATAGCGCCGCTGCATGGTGCACACAATAACATTGATTAAAAATTAACCGATAACTTGCTATAAAACTTAAATTTGGCACAAAAAATTGACAAAAGTTACTGTAGGTAAATGAAACCTTCAGACTTGGCTACACATTATGCAGCGTTAATCTTTTGTTTTTAATTCCTTTTTTCAAATTCAAATTTAGAATCGTTCAACAAGGTGTCCAAAATAAGCTTTCTTCAAGAAAAAAATTAAAACTGTTCAGTTTGAGTTTAAGAACTTTATATAAAATATCCCTAGACGATGTTGATGTGTGTATTAACATGAACCATAATAACTTCTTTGTTTTTTTTAGTAAAAACTTCATGGTTGGTTAATTTTTCTTTTTAATAGACATTATTTTGACAGTTGGGAAAGAGAACGCACGCGTGCGGGAAAGGTAAAAAAAAGCACGAGTGTGTAACAGAACGCTATACGTCCCTGCAATACGCCACTTTTTGAGCAACTGTATTAAAAATATTTTTATATTATATTAAAATGATTTTTATTTATTATATTCTTTTATAAAAAAGATTTTCGTATGTTTCAAATATTTTTTTGGATGGTTTGATTATTATACAGACGTCAAAAATTGCAACAGTTCAAAGCTCGAGCATTTTTATTTCTCACCGATGAATACTCAATACTCAATACTTTATTACAACTTATGGTAGGTACTTGGGTTAACAGATATGTATTTGGTTTCACATAAGAACCCTTTTGGGCATAGCAAAGGATGGAGACAGTCCGAGGTTTTTTATATGTAGGTATTGAACGAATGTCAAATTCTCAAACGCAACATGCATAGGTATGAATTAGCCAGTTACCTAATTTATGATTTAGTTGCATTATTTTACTTATTATTATTTTTAGTTAAGTCTCCTTTCTACGTATTCGTAAACTGCTACAGTGGTTGATCGTTTTTTTCTAAATACGCATTGGGCTTCATCAAATAAATTAAAATATTCACAAAACTTATAAAGTCGGTTGCACATGGCTTTTTCAAAAATCTTTGCCGATGTTTGAAATAATGCGATAGGTCGATAGTTACTTGGGTCTGTTTTTGGACCTTTGTTTAACAATTGATAATTTGAGACAATCTGGGAAATACTCCAATGAGTCTGACTGTAACTTACCTTGAAGACCTCCATGATGTTGGACATCTGGTCGGCGTACTTGCTGAGCTTCATGAGGGCGCCGCTGACGATGCTGCGCTCCTCAAAGTTGAGGAAGTTCCGCGGCGAGTCGTCGGTGGGCAGGTGCGGCACCGGCTGCAGCAGCGGCGCGCGCTCCAGCCCGCCCTGCGTCAGCGCCTCGCCCACGGTGGCGCAGAACCGCTCGTACTCGATGAAACGACGACGCCCCGATGCGCAAAATCTAGATACACAAATAAAAAGATTAATATTATCAAAGTAGTCGTAACTGTCACTTCTCACGATGTTGTTAAAGTCAAGTAAAATAAAAATTAAATCCTATTTTGTTCACGTACATAAATGTTTTTGTTTTAACAGTATCTAATTAATAAAAAATTCTTCTAGTGTGGGTAATTCTCTTGGCGTTTTTAATGACTCAATATAGTCGATGTGAGAGTCTGCGTCCAGTTTGTTTGAAATGAGGTAGACGATTAGTGGATCCCAGGTACATATATCTACACCGAGGGCCTTGATTGCATTTAGGCACTCGTTCGTTGTGTCGAAAATACGTTTGATGGCTGCTGCCGATTGCTGCTGCATTGTTGGCAAGTTCATGAGAATGTTGAGATGAGTGTTGAATAGTAGCCTGTTATTGTTGTATCTTCTATTCAAAATATCCCAGCTTGCCTCATAATTCTCAGAACTGATCGGTAAATGTTGCACCAATCTTTCCGCTTCGCCTCTCAGTTTCCCTTTGAGGAATTGCAGTTTCTGAGCGCTGAATATGGATGGGTTATTGTGTATCGCATCCACAAATAAATCTTTAAAGGAAACCCATTGTTGATAACTTCCACTGAATGTTGGAATATCGATCTGTGGTGTCGATTTTTCCCTGTATGATTGAGAAGACATCCTTTTGATGATGTGTCTTTTCGTGTCGTTGAACTGCTTTTCATAATTGCTGAATGCTTGCTCATACTCGAGATTGTCTTCGTAGAGTTCGCTATCTATTTCCCAGTGTAGGGTATCGATAATCTGCCAACGATTTTGCACGGTCTTCAATATATCCTCAAATTCCCATTTGTCGGTGATGTTTTCGAAGTTAATATTGCTGATTGTCCGCGCGAAAGCTTTGAAATTGCTTTTTGTTTCCGTAGCATTTCATCCAGTTTGCTGCTTGTATATTGATCGATCCCGCTGCGTGGAGCTCGAGATGTAGAGCATTGCGGCTGTTGTCCATCGCTCGGTGTCTCGGCTCGGGGAGTGCCTTGCCCTAATGGAGTTGCAGGGCGCAAAAGCTGCTTGTCCTCCGGTTTTGTGTCAGAGGGTAAATAACTTTGTATCAATGCTCTCGTTTCAATGTAAAATTCTGACGTCCGTTTAAATGCTTTGCTGACAAAGTATTCAGATGATTTATCATCGAAATCGCACAACTTGATGTGGTTGCACTGAAATTCTTGCCAGAATGACTCCAATGAGCTCAGACGCTTTTTAATGTAAGTTTGAGTCTTGCGTTCTGGCCCGTCTTTCTTAAAGTTGCTTAAAAGGGAGTTCATAGCTTCCATGAGCTGGCTTTGTGTCGCCAAAAGGTCTTCCATCATGATTGAGATAGAAAAATGAGGTTGCAAATGACTCACCGAAGGTGCTGGTGACTTACGTGGCCGCTGCGTGGCAACGCAAATAGGTAACACAAATCACAAAACTGCACGCACGCAATGGTCCCGCCTTCGGTGGCTCGAAGGACCAAATTGATGTAGGGGTTAGTACACCAAATAAATGAGACGCAAAATATTACACTGATACGGTATATTAGATGTAAATTATAATTAAAATGTATTGATGAGTCGCGAGTATGAATTCGACTGAATTACTTTGCCGCGGAAATGCTGACTTTACCTAAAATAACACTGTCGGTGTGACGCACCGTACATACATTGAGATTATTAAGTGGTTTTCATTCTGAATGTTGGTATGAGTCTGACGTGTGCTGCACGACCACTGCACGATTTATAAATTACTAAGTCTACAGCCCATAGAATTAAATTAGTATACAAGTGTGGAAAGGCTGTCATTACAACGAGTTCCGACAAATGTATTTTGGTTGACAGGCGGGACGAGTTGCAATGGCGGTTCCGCACGTGTACTGAACGACTATTTTAAATACAGTTGCGAAAAAATAAAGCAATTTAATAAAATATAAAATTAGGATCGTAAATGTCGAAATAACTCATTTTGTGAAACAAACAACTAAACTCGCAAAGAAAATTTCTGGAAAATAGCGCCATTTTTTCTTCACCCATTTGTTAGGCAAAGGTCACTATGCCCATACAGCCAAGTCTTCAGTAGAATTTTTTATTGATATGAAATGAAAATGAAATTTAATGAGATAAAATGAAATGAAACCAACCACACTAATTCAATCAAATCATTAAATCTGATATCGAAACTAACTAGTAGTTTTTTTTAGAAATATAGCTACGCTACGTAAGTATTAAAATGAATCATAAAAACTTCATGGTTGGTTAATTTTTCTTTTTAATAGACATTATTTTGACAGTTGGGAAAGAGAACGCACGAGTGTGTGATAGCCCACATCCCGAAAGCTAGGTATACGTCCCTGCAATACGCCTTTTTGAGCAACTGTATTAAAATAGTATATTTCAATACAAGTGTGGAAAGGCTGTCATTACAACGAGTTCCGACCAATGTCTACCCGAGCCGAGGCACAGCCGAATAAAATGAAATGAAACCAACCAGACTAATTCAATCAAATGTTATCGAAACAAACTAGTAGCTTTTTTTAGAAATATACCTACGCTATGTAAGTATTAACATGAGTCATAAAAACTTCTTTGTTTTTTTTTATAGTAAAAACTTCATGGTTAATTTTTCTTTTAAATAGACATTATTTTGACAGTTGGGAAAGAGAACGCACGAGTGCGGGAAAGATAAAAAAGAAGCACGCGTGCGTAATAGCCCACATCCCGAACGCTATACGTCCCTGCAATACGTCACTTTTTGAGCAACTGTATTAAAAATGTATATACAATAGAGCTATTAGTAAATTATTACAAAAAAGTTTGTTTAGGCCTATAATAGTTCATTCGTAAACGCATAGATGGCGCTTTCTTTTGGATTATTTAAATGTTTGTTTTTTTTTCGTAATGATTCGCCTAAAATATCAAGTCTTTTTTTGTTACCCAGATTTAGTTATTATAGAGGGTTTTTGGGACTTGTACAAAGATTACTAATAAATTAAATATAATTGTGAAACGTTATTGCAAACTAACTGACTGACTGACTAGTTAGTTAGCTATTTATGAAACAGTAGTTAAGTATGTTCATTATGAACGTTTGTAGGGTAGGTTTCTTTTTGGCCCCTTGACACGACAAAGATTTATGGTTCATGTGTTGATGCAAAATTTTTTATTCTGTTCAGTGACTTTTGCGGTCGATTGTACCACGATAAAACAATTTCAATTAAGATACGCTGACAGTAGTTTGGTAGTTGTATTTATACCGAGTCGCGTATCAACAGTGCGATCTGGGATCGGCCCTATATTTTGGTGTAAGTAGTATGCGTACCGCCGGGAAAGAATGTTGGCAATGATCAGCGCCATCTATGTAACCACAGACTAATTAAAATGTAGTCTACAAATCGTTTAAGAGGCCTTACGTTTTTTCGAGACGGGTCAAAATAGGTATTTGACTCGCACCCACACAAACGCAGCAGCACTCGGACGCGTGTGTGCATTGCGTAATTCGGAGCCGTCGTTGTCTAGTACGATTTAACGGTTTTGATCTTTTGATAGTTTGGATACTTTTTGTCTTTAAATGAAATTATATTGGGAAAATAAAACATAGCATTGATTAATTAATTTATAACGTGTAACAAACATAAAAAAACCTAAAAAAAATGACATAATTACAATTCACATATTATTATCTTCTTCTTCGTCAACTTTTCGTTTTTTAATCATTTCCCTTTTCTTGATTGCTTCTAAAATGTATTCGGGCTCTTTTATTTCCATTTGCCGGTCTAATCTCGAATCGATAGTTTCAGGTCGAGAGAAAACAGTCGAAGTAGATTTTTTTCAGTTTATTTTCCATGACGTTACATAACTCCTTATCTTTCTCTATTATTTCGATTTTCATACTTACTTGAATACTGTTTGTGTTGGTGGCATTTTCTGGTAGCTTATCCGTATGAGAATTTTTTAACGTTTTAATATCTCTTGCATGATTAAGAAATTCAAGATTTGCCCTTTTTTCTTTTTCAACTTGAATTCTGTTCTTTTATTGCCCATTCTGATTCTGATTTGATACCTACAAGTATAAAACTTCAATGAAGTAAAAAGCATAAACTAAATACATACAATATAATAAATAATTAATAGCACACGCTAATTAATATTTATTTTGAATACAATACAATTATCTTAATTTCTGACAATCATATCTGATAATCATACAAGTTACATGCATTAATTAATTGTTACTTTGCTCACCCAAGTATCAAACAACGTTAGGCCGCATATAACTTAAAAGCACGCCGGAATGCATAACAGGCGCGCGGGAAACGATGCGATACGTCCTCTCTCCTGAAGGCCTCGGCCGGGACTGATTTCACGCGGCTCATGCGCTTGGTAATAAGGAGCTCATGAAAGTATTTGTTAAAAAATATAATGACTTTAATTCAATATTTTTATTTTCAATTTAGATTGTCCATATTTTAATGTATAATATATATTAAAATCATTGTTTATGGAATATCTGTTATATGTCAAACATCACGATGAAGTTGAACGATTATTAACTTATTTCGACCGTTTTATTCAATTATTTTAGTAATGAAACAATAAATATTTCTATATTTTTCTCTGTCACTTCAAAGGAACACTGTATGAAGAATTTAATAGATATTTTTATTTGAATTCAAGTTTATCACTTTAGTACCTATCGAACGGCATAGAAGACCATAATTTTTAAACTGCGAAAAGGGTACGTGAAAAAACAGTTAATACACAAAATAAAAGAAAATAACCTGATTTTTTCTCTGTCACTTCATTAGACGAATAAATTTCCTATACTTTAGGCTAATATTTACTTGTACAAATTTAACCATTCTCTCGTAATTGAACGTCGAAAAGTATGAAAAATCACGATAACTGCGTTTCGGTGGAGAAAAAAACGTAAGGCCTCTTAAAGCGTTTGACGCTTCGGGTCATAAGCAAGCTCAACATTATATTACGATCTCTTGTTTTACATATAAATAGCCCAAGTCTTGAATAGTCAACTAGTTCCTTAAGATACTGACACTTCCATGAGCGTGTCCATCTCGGTGGGTGTGAGCGAGAAGCCGGCGGAGGCGAGGCCGCGGTAGAAGTCCTCGCGCGACACCACCAGCTCGCGGTGCAGGTCGAACTGCTGCAGGAAGTCGCGCGGCCGCAGCCCCTCGCGCACCATCTGCGGAACTACCGCGCTAGATACACTTACTTCAACACGATTTTATAATCGCTGGTTGGTCTTGATTAAATATTGCTGATATACGAAAACTGAGACGAACCTTGCCCTTGATCTTGGCTAAAATATGAACGATGTCCGACTCGAGCGGCGATGCAGCGGCGGTCGGCGAGCGCGTCACGGGTTTGGAAATTGCTATAATTGCGCTCTCCACCGGCCGCTCTACCAACTAAACAAGAATAAATATAAGATAAAGTCAAAAAACTTTTGGTGAGTATTTTCAGTCGTATAAATTGGTTTCAATAAAGAAGGTGCTGTACTAACATCGTCGAGGAGTTTGGCGTAGCTGAAGCCGACGTCGTCGAGGTAGCGCGCCTCCAGCGCCCGCACCTGCGCGGGCGGCGGCAGCACGCCCAGCCGGCCCAGCACGCGCCGCACCGCCGCGCGCGACACGTGCCCGTTGTTGTGGCTACACATACACGGGTATTTCACACTACTGCCCAACTTGCTATAGATTAGGTAGTCTAATCAATATAGCTATAATATACTTACCAAATTAATTACATCGTTATGACCATACTATCCTACTAATATTATAAATGTGAAAGTTTGTGAGTATGTGAAGATGTGAGTATGTATGGATGTTTGTTACTCTTTCACGTAAAAACTACTCGACGGATTTTGATGAAACTTTACAGTAATATAGGCTATACATCAGAATAACACATAGGATACTTTTTAACGCGGGAAAACTTCTCATTCCCACGGGAAACCGACTTCCACGCGAACGGAGTCGCGGGCGGCCACTAGTTTTATTATAATATCATTCACTACGAATTTATGACGGCTGCTATAAAATGATGTCTGTGCGTGATCTCTAACCCTTTTTTTTGTTTTCCGACAGGAAAATGAAATGAAATGAAATGAAATTACTTTATTGTATGTAGGATTAAAAACTAATCTCTTATACATTGTCAATAGCAAAAAATAAAAAATAAAAAAAATGATGTCACGGGACATCCCTATATTCATCAGCAATGGACGTAGTAGACCGAGAGAAAAAGCTGGCGGAAAAAACTCTCGGCACTCTTTTCAAAATTATACAATCATAATTTATATTCATTAAAAATGTGTACAAACAGTGAACATATAAATAATATTCTCGTACCTCCCCGCTCAACATTATTAAAGTTAAATAATATTAAAATGCTAGTAAACTAATTGAGGAAACTTCCCGCGCCACAATTGGGAACCAGAGCAGACCGTTTCCCGAAGGCGGCAACTTATCACAAGTATGACGTGTGCTCCAGCCATCGTCCTACTCAACCATATTAGAGGGAGTTGGGCGACCCGTTGACACAACGCCACCGCCCCAGTAACTTTCGAGGCGAGCATGACTACTCTGGGCCAAACAAGGCACTAAAGTACCTCACAAAACAGCTAATTAATTGGAAACACCTGCAATAAGTTAAAACAGAGAGAGGAGGAACGAAAAAAAAGTAAAATGAATAATTAAAAACATTAAAAAAAGTAATAAAAGTACATACTTAAAGTTAAGTATCGTCAAGGTACATAAGGTAAATTATTATGATGCACGTACAATTACGTGAACCAATATCTTTATACAAAGTATAAATAGTCTTATACATAATACCTACAAGAAACCTGCAAGAGTTTTAATCCCAAGCTTTCTTACCATTTAAGAAGTCTTGGATGCTATAATAGCCTTTACTACACAGTTTGAGTTTAATAGTTTTTTTGAAACTAGGCAGGGACAGTACTGACTTAGGGATTGAATTATATATGTTACGGCTAATACCCGAAGTGCGGCTACACCTAGTTTTAACCGGTTAGAAGTGTTTTTAATATGGAAAACTGTAAAAAAAAATATACCTACGTATAATAACTGGCTTGAATCATGAGTCGAGTCGACGGAGTCGCGCTACGCGGGACTCCTTTTTCTGGGTGGTATTAAAAAAGTAACCTAACTAACCTAACCTATTGATGTTTCTAACCGGCTAAAACTAGGTGTAGCCGCATTTCGGGTATTAGCCGTAACATATATAATTATCGACATTCCTATAAAAGACTTTGTGCTTTTTGCCAACCTACATTTTGGAAAAACTAATTTATGGTCGTTCCTAGTCATTGCGTCATTCGTATTTATCAAACGTCTATCCTTAAGAGTTTCAAAGCTATCAATATTCTTACGCACAAACATAATGTTCTCAAAAATATACTGTGAAGCAAGGGTCAAAATACTAATCTCCCTAAACCGATCCTTGAGAGATTCTCTTTTACTAAGTTTATAAATTCCGCGAATGGCCCGTTTTTGCAGCGTAAAGATAGTTTTAATGTCAGCAGCGTTTCCCCAGAGTAGGATTCCGTAGGACATTAGGCTATGAAAATAACTGAAATAAACTAACCTTGCAGTATGAATGTCAGTCAGGGAACGAATTTTTTTAACCGCAAATGCCGCAGAACTAAGCCTACTCGCCAGTTGTGCTATATGGGGTCCCCACTGCAGTTTGGAGTCGACAGTTATTCCAAGAAAAACGGTATTGTCTACCAGGTCTAACTTGTTACCGTTTAATTTCAAATCTGTCTCTACTTGCTTTACATTTGGTGCCAAAAACTTTATACATTTCGTATTTTTTTATTTAAAACTAGATTGTTCACATTGAACCATTTTACAACATTAGAGAGTGCATTGTTCACGTCGTCATAATTTGTTTCCTGTCTGTTAATTTTAAATATTAACGAAGTACTCGTATCATCAGCAAACAATACTATAGTCTGGCCACCGAGAGAATGCGTTTGTGACACATGCCATTAGTGTTGGGGTAAAAAACAACATTGATAAAAAAAAACAATCAACATTAAAAAAAAACTTGTTTATCTTATTTATATTTTATTTATTCATGTTGTTACGAGTTAAAGGTTCTAGGTGAAATAAAAAAATAACAAAATCCAAACAATATTGTTTTATTGTAGGTACGTAAATAATTAGATTAAGGTTACTTGTATAACGTTAATTTTTAAGCTAAGCCCAAGGTGGAAAAGAACTAGCAAGAAAATGTAAGTGCTGCTATTTTACAAACGGAACTCAATAGCATTGTATTGGCAATGATATGGTATAAGTCTCAGCACCCGATGACCGTAATGCAGAGCCAATAGGCATGATGACAGATTTTGAAAACTGTTGTATCATATTCAGAAATATATACTTATTGTAAAGAATATCATATTTCGGGAAAAAAAGCCTGATTTATATGAAAAAATAAATAAAAAATTTTATGTTTAAGAATTCCCACCAAAACGCTCCTAAGTGTCATGGCGTCGATTGTGATGTCACGATAGAGTAAACACAGTGCAAACACAAACGTTCTTCCAAATTCCAAGTTCCATGAGTTACGTTATTAAACCAAAACACTCAAGAAATAAAACTGAACTCTGAAAACAGGTAGATCGTAAATAAAATCCCAAATACATACGAGTTGAAAAAGAAAACATAGGTTAGGATCACTTGTTTACTCTAACGTGACGTCATTGGCGTTCAGAATATCATGGCGGACTGTCGTATTTTGTAGATTCATTTTTAAAAAATATTAATTAATCTCGTATTAATTATACTAATAACTAATTGTTTTTTAATATTTTATTTACGTTTCATTAGATGGTAGCATAATTTTTGTGTATTTTATTCACAGTCATCATGCCTATTCATCTATTTCATATCGAACATTTGCCGATTTATTTTCTTTCACTAACCGCAATAATTCGGCTTAAAGCATGTCCATATTTATGTCGATATCATGTTTTTATAACCAAGCTACTAATTCTGTTTTTTTATTAGCAATTGATTGATAACTTTAATATTGACTGATATTTTTAGCACATCCTACGAAAATATCCTAAGTACATAACCTTGTACTGTTTAGAAGTAGTCTGTTTACATTTTTAAAAATATATATTTTATCATTAATTATTACCCTTACAGTAAGCCCTCAGTAATAAAAGTTAAAATCATTGTGACTTAATTTCATTTTATTACTTATTATTTGTTTGTAGGGTCAAAATAGACGACTTTTTTTTGTTTACATTAGTAGACGGCCTTTCAAAGTTACCTCGTCATTTCAAACACAATGTGTCAGAAACGCATTCTCTCGGTGGCCAGACAATAATATCTCATGATTATTCTTTACCATGCATGGAAAATCGTTTATATAAATTAAAAACAGAAATGGGCCCAATATCGACCCCTGGGGAACCCCCATACCTACAACGGATCCCTGTGATCTTTCGCAATTTATTTCAACTTTCTGAGTTCTATCACTCAAATATGAGGTTAAAAGTTTTAGTTCGGTACCCCTTACACCATAATGACTGAGTTTTCTGATCAATGTATCGTGTTCAACACAGTCAAACGCCTTAGACAGAAAATGTATTACGCTTTCGGGTATACACACTAAAAACCTGTCGATGTTCCTACCATTAGTGCCGGGGCTGCGCGATAACGTGAGTCTTCACAAAAGTCAGCCCCGGCGGCGTGATTTCTAACCCTAAGCTCAATTCGACTATTATCGTTGTTTCGGTTATCCGTTTTAGTGAATGAAAGTAATATAGACTGACTCGTCATGTTCCCCGAAAGCGGGTCGCAGGTCAATGGAGCGCTCCTTCACGGCGGCGCGCACCCGCAGCAGCGCGTGCTGCGCCAGGTCCAGCTCGGCGTCGCTGGGCCCGCCCCCCGCGCCCGCCGCGCCCCCGCGCTCCTCCGCCGACCCCAGGGGCGGCAGCGACGCCACCAGCTCCGCCACGGCGCCGGGCCGCACGTCTGGGTGCTTCTCCAGCTCCTTGATTGTAAAAACTGCAATCAAGCTCAAATTTAAATGTCAGATAAAGAAAAACGTTTGCTATTTGATATGATAATGATTATTATAGCACCTTGATCACAGTCGTCTTCGAAGGTCCGCCAACAAATACGCTGAGTGTCATTGGGGTCGAGGTACTGCTTCATTATGCAGAGCATCTCTTCATCTGAAAGTAAGACTCCAAGCCCCATATTGTCCAGCGCACGTCGAAATTGTTGCGGTGCTATCTTACCACTGTTTAAGGGGTCAAAATCCTGAGAAATACGAAACAAATATTTCCTTACTTTACTAGTTTTAGTAAACTACCATTTACAATGCTAACATAATTAAGATACCAACTCGCAGGAACTCTGACACGCGGATCCTGCGCTGCTTGACGAACTCCTGCACGCGCAGCATGGCGTCCACGAGGCGGCGCGCGGGCCGCGGGCGCGCCAGCACGGGGTGGAACATGTCCGTGGGGCTGAGCCCCGCCGTGGACATGCCCGCGTCCACCTCCGGCCGCCGCAGCTTCACGGGCGTCGTGTCGATTATCGCCACCGGGTTGTTGTAGGCCTGCAAGGAATATGTTTTATTTTTTAAGAACAAAATATAAAGGAACTATTGATTTTTTGGAAGGTGTATCATAATATCATAAGTATAATAATGTCATTATGCCATCATAGTTTAATCGCATAAGACTTGTACTTTCCACCTAGGCACGCCAACCAATGTTTCACTGAAATATATAATAATAAATCTGGATATCTTACTTCACCGAGTCCTCTGATCCCCTCCTTCTTAACAGCGTCGACGGCTTTTATAAATTCCACGTAATCCAAAGTATAAGAATCTTTAATGAATCGCCGCACAAGCAAGTTGAAGTCGTCGGGAGAGACCAGCACTCCCACGTAGTTCAGCAGCCGCGCAAAATGCGCGAACGTTATACGCCCGTCATTTTTAGCAACCTAGAAGAAATCATTCATCAAAACAATGAACATGATAAAGATATGGGTATTGAATAAATCAAGTTTCAGTGACCAGTTCGTAGTCTTGGAAGTAGGGCTTCAGCGGCAGCTCCCGCTGCGCGATGGTGGCGAGCAGGCAGCACAGCCGGCGCAGCTGCCACGCGTCCATGCGGTGGCACGCGGGCGGCGCCGGCGCCGGGCACGCCTCCAGCACGCAGTCCGACGAGCTCCGCTGCCGCCCGCCCGCATCTTGAACAGGGGCACAGACAGTATGTGATTCCTAGTGGAAGTCGCGGATGTGGTTATAGCGCATGCGGCGATGTGCTGTCACCTCGAGTAGGTCTGCAAGTTAAATCAAAGTTTTTCCTGTGCATGCGTTTCTGATGAGTTGTGTAAGTTAAATATTGTTGTAATTTATATGCCAATAATTTTGTCAATTCATGTCAATGCAATCGTCGAAATATATACTTTAAATAATTAAATTCTTCGAAAGAATAAAATAATCAGATTGAATAATCAGAAAGAATAAATAATCAGCTTTAAAAAATTGTTACTCAAAAAATATAACGATTTCGTATAATAGAATCGAGTTATATCACCCGTTTAGAAGAGAATCATTCTAAATATAAGTACAACGTAAACGTTATTGATTGACCTAAAACGGAAGCGTCGAAAGTATAAAAATAACTTTGATTTAAACTTTTTCTATTTTAAGATCACTGCATTAAAGAAGAGAAGAGTTCAATTGCAATTGGGTTTTCATAAAACATTGCAAAATGTAATCGTAAATGATTATTCACCTATGTCTTTTAAACACCTTTACCAAATATTTGCAAACTTAAATACATAATAAGAGGTTTTGTGATAAAACAGACATCACAAACGTGAAAGTATTTTTAATAAAATAGCAAACATTATGAGGTTATTTTTAATTTTAGCTTTTGATAACTTTACTCTTTATTCCTGTAAGTTACATCTAACTCAAAGAAATATGCAGCGTGTTTCATTATAATAATCATCATCGATGTCATCAAAGATAAAAAATAACCTATCTGTATGTACCCATATCGGTGTGTATGTTTGTCTTGTCTAAAGTACTTGAAATTAAACTCATTTTAACGGGTTTTACGCGTTTATTTTATTATTTTTGATTTTCCGACGTTTCGGCATTTTTGCAAATGCCGTGGTCACGGGTAGACTGAGATGTTTGACGTCTTCATAGAGTTAAGTAAAAAACGATTTTTCGAATTCACCGCCATCTGTTTCGTAATTTTCTCGCATAGTCGCTCGGGTTCACGCAGTATACGCTGACAGTGTCTTTATTTTTCTGCTTATTGGTCTGCTGGTTGTTCTTTTTTATTTTGCTAAGTATTGGATCCCACGTTGGTGACAGCTTCCAACCATCTTCTCTATTGAAGTTAGGGTGTTTTTTAATTTCAATAGTTTCTCTTACCAGCCTAGGAATAAAATGTTTCTCTTTTGCTAGGATTTTAACGGTATCAAATCTTAGATAGTGGTTGGGCTTATCCATGGAATGCTCACAGACTGCAGATTTTGTATAGCGACGGTTTTTTTACATCGGCGATATGTTCTTTTATTCGAGTAGACACGTTCCGTTTCGTTTGACCGATATATGAGAGCCCACAGTCACAGTCAATCTTGTATACGCCTGGGTCTTGTAAAGGGATGCTGCTTTTTACTGGACGAAGATGGTGGCTAATCTTGCTGTGTGGCTTGTATATGGTTTTTATTGAAGCCCGCTTCAGAATGCCCCCAATTTTGTCAGTAACACCCTTTATGTAAGGCATGTAAGCTGGTCTACGTTCAACTGTGAGTGGTTTGACGCGGTTTCTGCGACGACGACGTGGTGGTTTTAAGTCGTTGTCCCGAAGCACTTGTTTCAGGTGGTTGAGTTCTTTTTCAACGTGCTGGGCGTCGCAGATTGAGATTGTTTCAGAGAGCACGTGGAAATTGGGGGCATTCTGAAGCGGGCTTCAATAAAAACCATATACAAGCCACACAGCAAGATTAGCCACCATCTTCGTCCAGTAAAAAGCAGCATCCCTTTACAAGACCCAGGCGTATACAAGATTGACTGTGACTGTGGGCTCTCATATATCGGTCAAACGAAACGGAACGTGTCTACTCGAATAAAAGAACATATCGCCGATGTAAAAAACCGTCGCTATACAAAATCTGCAGTCTGTGAGCATTCCATGGATAAGCCCAACCACTATCTAAGATTTGATACCGTTAAAATCCTAGCAAAAGAGAAACATTTTATTCCTAGGCTGGTAAGAGAAACTATTGAAATTAAAAAACACCCTAACTTCAATAGAGAAGATGGTTGGAAGCTGTCACCAACGTGGGATCCAATACTTAGCAAAATAAAAAAGAACAACCAGCAGACCAATAAGCAGAAAAATAAAGACACTGTCAGCGTATACTGCGTGAACCCGAGCGACTATGCGAGAAAATTACGAAACAGATGGCGGTGAATTCGAAAAATCGTTTTTTACTTAACTCTATGAAGACGTCAAACATCTCAGTCTACCCGTGACCACGGCATTTGCAAAAATGCCGAATCGTCGGAAAATCAAAAATAATAAAATAAACGCGTAAAACCCGTTAAAATGAGTTTAATTTCAAGTAATAATAATCGCGTAAATCTAAGAAGTTGTCTAAAGTACCTAAAACGTAAGTGATTATAGTGATTGGTAGTAAGTGTGTGTACCTTCCCCGTGTATGACCTGGCACAGCTGGTGGTAGAGCACGCGGCCGTCCTGCGCGCGGAAGTAGTCCGCCAGCTGCGCGATCTCGGCGTCCGCCAGCCCCACCACGGAGCGCAGCGGGCCCGCCAGCACCGACACGAACTTCGACTCTGCAACAAACCGACTGTCACCACCACCGACTACAGCCAGCACACGAGAGAGTGGTGCTGTACCGGAGATGAGCGAGTTGCCGTCGGGGTCCAGCGGCCGGTACCACTCCCACAGGTTGAGCCCCACGCGGAACACCGCCGCGCGGATCTTGTTCATCGTCTTCCACACGTCCGCCAGCCGGATCATCTGAAGAACGAACATGTCTCATATCACATTCATTATAAGGTTTTTAATAATAATATTATCGACAATATTCCAAATAGTTTGCAAAAATATTTTTTCGCTGGCCGGAACTTATCAAATTTGAGCGCAAAATGATTGCACTCCTCTACAAATCCGCCCTTTTAATTTATGTAGTTCTACCAATAGGTTACCGTGGGCAATTCTTGATAGGATTTACGTTAGATTGTTTTTACTAAGACATTCCGCATAGAAAGTAATAGCAAAATAAATTTAGGTACGAGATTATAGTATTTATGGTTACCGTTTCATGCATCTTGAAAATTTGTCAAAACACTTCTTCTTAAACTAAAATTAGTAAGAATAATGTTGGTCCCACTTATGCTAAAATTTTGATTCAAGTAAATAAAATTAAATAAACATTGTAATAAAAAAATATATAATGTTTGCCAACAAAAGGCCAACAAGAGTATCCAAAAACTTCATTCCGTAGAACGTCAAATTAAGTAAAAAAAAAATAACCAAAAAGTTTCAGTAACCTCTGGTTTTTGCTTCGATGAAGCTGTGCATGATTATCTTTTTGATATTTTGTTTGTATTATACGGGTATAATAATGGTAAAAAAATAAATGACTTTAAATAAATAAAAAGGTAAGGTACATATTAACTTTTATTAAAAATAATCTGTTTACGTTCATTTAGTTTAAAGCTTGGTGGGAATTTAATAATGTAAAAATAATTACAAACAAAGTATCAAAAATTTGGCATAGTAATAAACAAAGTTGTCATTCTTGTAAAAATGTTAGTTAACTTTAAGATTTGTCTTCCTTTGCCTGCTCGTATGAGCGAATTTAAAAACAACAATTAAGATTTGTCAAGTCACCGCATGCGTAGCTGCGGACAAAAAATTGTTTTTTTTTAATGATAATATGATGTGAAATGATGATTCGCCTGACAATAATAAGCGGCAATAACAGAAAGCCAACAGCACGCGGTGTTCCCAGGCGGTCACCCATCCAAGTACTGACCGCGCTCGACATTGCTTAACTTTGCTTTGATCGGACAAAAAACAGTGTTTTCAACGTGGTATGGACCTTGGCAGCTGAATTTAGTGAGGTATTTATTGAATCATTAAAATAATTAAGTGAATATGTACCAAATCTTTAAAAAACATCAAATACTTTTTCATACTAGAGAAATTGAAAGGTAGATAAGAATGAATAAGCTTAATTTATTTCCAAATAAAAAAACAGTTAATCACGAGGTTTAGCCTTTGAATCAGGGATGTTAAGGATATCCATATCCGTAACCGAAACTACCGGATATCCGAAATAAAAATATATCCGTAACTGAAACCGGATAATTTCGGATATTGGCGGAATCAAAAAATCTAAATGAGACACGTTACGACAAGTTGTTTTTGGCTGCGTTCCGTAAACCGCTTACAGAACTGTGACCAAAGTGTTGGTTCTCTCTCTGAGCGCAATGTAGCGGTGTTTATGACGTCATCGTTCTCACACACCGTCCTACTCTAGTATAAATAAAACCATTTTATTATCTATTTGTTTCGTATGTTACTTTTGAAATTCCTAGAAACTAATATCCGTAACCGAAACTACCGGATAATCCGAAAAAAATTCATATTCGTATCCGAAACCGAAACCGATATAAAAAGGATTATTATCCGTATCCGAATCCGGATAAGAAATTCCATATCCGTAACATCCCTATACTTTGAATCCTACAAAACTGTCGGTAAGATAAACACCGCACTGTAATAAGAAGTAACATAATAAATTCATTAGCTTTTGTCGTTAACAGAAAGCTATTCTCAGTTCACGTGTGGAACATTACACGGTACTCATCAATCAATTTGTCAATGGGAAGGTGAGCTACCCCGCCACCCCTCGGGCCCGGCGCCCACGTGAGCTAGGATCAGTGTCAAGTTTTAGCGAGTACATTGCTGGCTGCGCTGGCGGGCCGCGCGGGCGGGGGCGGCGCGGGCGGGGGCGTCGCGGGTGGGCGTGGATGACGTGTGCGAGGGCTGCGGGCATGCGCCGTGCGGCCGGTGACGTCACGATCGATCGCTGCGCGGCGCAGGCCGGGGCCCAGCTCAGCCGCCGCCGCCGCGCGGGAGTTACGTAACGCCCGCACCGCCGGTTATGTCCGCTAGCAGGGGCACGCGCGCTCATGTGCGGGCTAAGCTTTAGGACCAGGAACAGCCCTTCGCAGAAAACGTCCCTCCGATGGGGCGACAGCTGCCGGCGCCACCATCTCGCCACCACCCCCGGCGCTCCTAGTGTTCACGACGTACAAACTCGTATTTAGAAAATGCAATTTTGATGAATGCCTTTTTGATCGTGACTGACTGACTTATGTGCGTGAACTAGAGTGTAAACGATATCAAGCAGCTGTCGCTTGCTGATTATTTTAGAAAACAAGTAAGTTGTCTGATAAACCAACAAAAAGCAGTTAGAGCTCACTATTTTTAGTCTTAATAAAATATTTTATTAAAGAAAACTAATGGTTTTTACTGGCTCTTAGTAGTCAGGCTATTCATCAAATATTTAGTGAGGGTAGTTAGGTAATTCTCCGCCTACTCGTTGATATCCAGTACAGCAGGTATCTAATATTTATTCGTCTTGTGCGTTTTCAATAGATCAAAGATCAAGCTATTAGTGGATTTAACAATGAAATTAGTTTAATGTTAAGTAGTTACTGGTAGCTTAATGAAACTAGCATGAAAATGATAGGCACGACTCTTATAATGACTTGTAGTTAATCCTAATAAGCGATCGCGTGAAGTGTAGTTTTAATATTGATGCAGTAACGCTCTCCTAACATTTGTAGGATTTTATAACATGAGTCCATTGATGAGCGTCAACTGAGTCCCTAACTGTGCTCAGTTACATCATTTATTTATAGGACACGTAATTATAGACTGTAACCATATTGTAACTCAAAAAAGTGGATGGATCGAAAAGTAAATCCGAAAACAGTGATAAGGAAATTAAATCAACATATTCTAATATTTTGGGATGTCGGAGTTAACTATTTAATTTTTATTTTATTTTTGAATTGCAAAAGACTAAATTGTAAGGATGTTCAGAATGCCTAAATTATAACACCAATGGGTACTAATGCGAATAGTTTACTTATTTGTTGCTGTGATAGCATCTTTCAAAGAGCATCTGTCTGTGGTCAGGGCGCACACCCAGCAAGATGATCAACATCGCGGGCGTGGTGTCGATCATTCTGTTCTACGTGCTGATCCTGGCGGTGGGCATCTGGGCCGCGCGCAAGAAGCCGCCGGGCAACGACTCCGAGGAGGAGGTCATGCTGGCCGGCCGCTCCATCGGACTGTTCGTCGGGATATTCACCATGACAGGTCAGCACCTGCTGGTTTACCTGATGTCCCTTCAATTTAAATGTTGATAAGACTGGAAATTCGTTCACGAATAAGAATTTTAAATTTAAAAATCTTCATCTATCTATAGGATTTTTATAATATCCATTAATCTTCAATTCACATTGGTTTATCTTCTCTATGGAAATGTGTTTTTTTAAGTTGTTTTAAAAATCAATGATAACAATTTAAAAAAAAAAAATAGACTCGCTATCTGCGCTTGTAAACTGTAAGAATATCGGTCAAATTTTTTTTAAGATAATTGGCCAATTTTTGACTCATAAGACAATCGTTTCTGCTCTTCATTTAGAGCATACAGTTGAGAGCCATTCAACTATCATAATGTATAGAGAATCTCAGTAAGTCGTGGTTGCAGGCAGGTTGGTAGTTGTCGATGGTGTATGTGTGTGTGTGTGCAGCGACGTGGGTGGGCGGCGGGTACATCAACGGCACGGCGGAGGCGATCTACACGCAGGGGCTCGTGTGGTGCCAGGCGCCCTTCGGATACGCGCTCTCCCTCGTCTTCGGTGAGTCTACAAAAACTGCCATTATCTGGCTAAAGTTAGGTTATTTTTAGAATTCAATATCTAATTCGTTGTTGCCTTTCTTAGTACGTTGATCGATCTCCAAGTTTAGCATGTTAAAACACTAAAAATATTAATTTAGTATCTAATGACTGTGTTTAATAAAACCACATTCAATTACAAATCCACCCACTTATTAACATTAAACTCAGCTTGATGAATGGTAGCAGCAGTAGTATGGGTGTGTTGTGCGCAGGCGGCATCTTCTTCGCGAACCCCATGCGGCGGCAGGGCTACGTGACCATGCTGGACCCGCTGCAGGACTCGTTCGGCTCGCGCATGGGCGGGCTGCTGTTCCTGCCCGCGCTGTGCGGGGAGGTGTTCTGGGCCGCCGGCATCCTCGCCGCGCTCGGTATGTCACCTCCCATGTTTGCATGAAAACCACTCGCAGCAATAAAATGATTTGATATACCAACATAGAAAGTTTATCCCGGTAAAGTAGTAAAGTCCGTCGAGGGGCCAAAAGCAATTTGCAGAAAAAAAAGAACATTTTCTACGATTGATTTTCTGAACTATACAAACATTTGCCATTGTACCTTATATCTACCAAAGTAAATTTATATAGTGATGTATATCGACGGTGGAAAGGCAAAATTACCTAAGCGACACTTTTGGCGAAATTGAGTTATATACATCAAACGATTCAGAAAAAAAAACTGCATCTTACTCCCATGCTTTTGTGACGACTTTTTATGTCGCTTAGATATTTCAATTTTTGGTGTTTTTTTTGTGTTTTCGGCGAATAAACGACAACTTTTTGACCTTTTTATGAAAAATGTTACTTAGACAACTTTTCAAAATAAGAATTTGTACTTAGTTAATGTCCCTTGATTTTTATTTTCTTTGGCGTTTATTAAATTTTATCCGGAGACAAAAAAAAAAAAACGCACTAAGATATTTTTACCAAACCCTGAGTAATTGCAATTTGGCGCTTAGTCAATAACTACCAATTCTCACTCAATGGAAAAAATGTCGTTTAGTATTTTTTCCTGCAAGAAATTCAATATGGTAGTATGTCTCTTGGCAAAACATGACCATAACAAGATAATTCATGATATTTACTCATCATGTTAGATTATTTAATGTTAAGAGTCTGATTACGATAAAGTGAGTTTCTTTGTGTTCCTGAACTGTGTTCTTATTGTTTTTACTTAAAATTTAATAAAAAGAAAGACATTAAAATTATGATATATTTCTTTAATTTAATAAAACATTTGTTATTGCCTTTTTTATAATATTATATCGTTTAATTTATTCAAAACAATGTGATTATTGCTAAAACAAGAGACGTAGAAGTATTTTATCCTAGAGTCAACCGTTTATTTGAATGCATTTAAGTAATTTTAGCCAGAAACATAATTTCATTGAATTTTGGTTTATGACTATTTTCCAGACTGAAAAAATACAATGAAATATATTTAAGACTTATTTCCCGCACTTGAATATTTGTTGTGTGGTCGGTTATAAATTTTTTACGGTTTGTCATTTTTGTTAAAATTTTACTAAGCGACATTAACTCGGTAATTACACAAAATTAGCTCCAACTATTGAAAGAAGATAATAAAAGGTATTAGTAGTATTAATTTTTTTTTGGAATAAAGTAAATCGAATAAATTGTTATTTTTTTATCCTCGATTTCCCGAAATTACAAACTTCTTTTTGCTCTCCTGTAAAATTACCTCTATGTCGCTTAAGAAATATTGCCTTTCCACCGTCGATATACTTATTCAATTAATTTAAATGATTGGTTATTGACGCGGTAATAACTAAATGGACTGACTTGAATGTGTCAAAGAGATACCGCAGATAGCTGGTGGACAGTTGTGTGGAGACGTCATTACAGTAATGTGGCTCTGCTGTACAGCAACGTGGCGACGATCGCCGTAATTAACTAATGTAGGCTTTATTTATTAACGAGAGAGGACTAAACATAAATTTGATGGATGTCGCTAGCTTTTAGAGAAATTTGTTAAAGGGGAACCAATTTAAATGACAGTTTCTTTGTATATAAAAAAAGGTTCATATAAAAATAATACTTAAAATTGTACGATGTTCGTCAGACTAAGTATTAAAATGTTGTTATGTTAATTTTTTTTTCCTTAGCTAGTATACCTTTTAGTTTGTTTTATTGATATCGTATAGCAAACGTTAAATCAAAATCGAAAGTCATACGTTGTAGTTACACCACTGGAAGACTGATGTTATCCTGTAAGCCTTTAAGTTTGTACCTTTAAGTTTAAACGTGAACTAATGAACTAATAGTGAAAGAACGAATTACATTAATTTATAGAGAAACCGTAGACGGAGTATAACTTAAACACAACAAGCGACCCGCCCACGCTTCCTTTTGGTATAGATTTTTTCACAAAACATTGAATTTTGTTTAACTTGAAATACGATTTTCAAATATTCTTTACAAATTTTAGTATAAAAATTACCAAAGAAACGTCGAAGAAAAAGACTAATATACAAACAGACACAATGAGCGACTTTGTTTTATACTATGTAATCATGATAGCAAAGAAATTATACTGCCTCTACATAATAATTGATATTTTCATCTTAATTAATGAGTGAAGAGTTTGCGTTGTTTGTTATACATTGGCGTATCTTAACTGTTTAAAGTAGACGAGATTTAATTATTATTAAACGATGAATTTTATCTACAATGTATCATGCCTCCTCCACAAGCCCCTTACATGTCTCATCTTCAGAAGTTCCCGTCACATCACACATCGTAGCAGTAATTGTGATAGTGACAGACAACCTGACAGCCTCAACGGCTGACAGTTATTCTTTGTTGCATGCTGAGACTGGATATAACTTGCATGTAACTTATTGAATATGAAATAATCAATGAAATTTAAGTTATATGCAAACAAAATTACCGAAAAAATATATTAACAGTCATAATGAGAACCGGGCTCATAGAACTATACCTCAAATAGAAGGATTTTTGTGTTTCTTTTTTTGGATGCCAATGATACGTCAATGCTACAAATACATACAAAATCAATAGTCAGCACTGATAGACATCAGGGAGATATCTATGTGAGATTAGATAAGAGTGAGAGATTCTCGCGTCGTCTGACATCCTGAAAAGGGTTTAATGATTCTGTCTGCCGCGGAAATAACATCGGATCGGACCTGGGTCGAGGTCTGCGGGAACGACTCAGTGTCATGTCAACACTAATTACAATATTTATACATTTTGTATGAACTCGGATCACTGAAGTAGTCTAAGAGTGACGTCACACTAACAGGTCACTAACATGCTATGTTCTTGAAGAAGATCTAACGAGTACAAAAACTATATCTGTTACAAACTACAATGTTTATACAAAGTTATATGGCCCTATTAAAACTTTAGTGAACACATAGTATTTCTAAATCAGTTGTTAGTAACAATATTTTAGTAATATTTCCATTACTCAACTAGTTTATCTTGTTTTTAGATTGAAAGTTTTAAATTATGTTTATTTAGCTTTTGTGACTTTAAAATGGAATAAAAATAAACTAGTTATTAATGTACAAAGCATTCGGCATCGTAAACAAACGGATATCAACCGTTACTAAACAGAAACCTAATTAAATATGATTAAAGACCTTAGTTACCCTACAAACAGTATTAACCGCATAGTTATGCACACGTCATACACAAATAGTCCATTAACGTAGAGCGATGCGTCGTAGTGTGGTCACTAATTGAGGTTAACGCAATGGAATTGAGGCCGTCGCAGCTATCGGCCGGTGCTACGTCGCTACGGGTTCCCTACGACGTAGCATGTTGCCGCGAAGATATCAACGCGATGCTTCGAAGCTAAACCATGTCGAAGGAACCGCATTTATATATTACGTCATCTTCATCAGCATCATTACATAGTAAAGCAAAGTCAATATTTGCGTATGTTTGTCTTCTAATTCCTTCTAAGCAACGTAACAGTTTTGAAGCCAGTTTTATGTACTTTTTACGAATAGATTTGTAAGTATAATTTAAGTTATAAAATACTTTTAAGTTACCCAATTTAAGTTTAAAAGTCGGCCAAAATTACACTACTACAAAGCCAGGGTCTCTGGTATAGTATTAAACAACATGCTAGTGTTCTTGATTTAATCCCACTAGATAGAGAATCAGTGAAGTAGTGTTGGCGCGTCGCAATCGATCGACCCGCGGAACTATTACACCATCGCTTGTCGACCGATCGCAGCGACTCACACAGCTGAGATGGAAAATGCAGAAAAAATAGTATTAAACATACATTTCATTGTTTAATAAATAAAATTGCATACATTCCCATTACAAACTCGGTAACAAAACCAATTTGGCTGTCAACTTTGAAACAATTTTATTTCATGCATCATTTGTGAGGTTCGTGAGTTCGACAGTTTGACCTCGGCCGTTGCTCCTCGGTCGTTGTATAATGAACTCCAATCAAAAACATTCCTTGTTAGTTAAACATAAAGCATTTTCTCTTTTACGACTTGTTTGAGCAAATCAAACAAGAAGTTGGTTTTTCCTTTTATGTCGGATTTTATCTTATTTAATTATCTAGTGGTTCACAAGCTCGGTTTAATTTTACTACAAAGAAGTTCATGAAAAGGTTGTTAGTTCAACGTAATTTACTTAATTGAGCAGTGAAGATTCTCTGCCTTTATAATAGATGTAGCTTATTGCTGGATTAACAGTCAGTTTTTAAAATTTGATCTAATTGAACATTTAAAATGTTTGTTGCTGGATATACTATATTTTATGAATTAATCGGTTTATTTAAGCACAATGTTTATTTTATTTTATTTTATTTTATTTATTAGGTTTACCAGTAATTGTTACACCGTGAAAAATAAGTTTACAAATTACAAGAGATAAGACTAAGTGCACAATAAAAATTGATAAACACTTCATGCAGATAATATAACAACTTAATTTGACTTAAAACTTAAAACAATTTAAAAATAACTTATTGTAAAACAATTTGATCAACTAAAATCAATTAGTTTAATCTGTTGCTTGACTTGAGCGCAGCTGGTGCCAATAATATCAATTTCTTTGGAGTATTTGTTGTAGTCTACTTAGTCTGGGTACAGGAGAATTATAACCTAGAACAGTTCTTCTAAAAGGCGGATTAAGGAAGAGGGATGGGTTTCTCCGATATTTGGATGGGACTTTGAAATAAAATTTTGACAGCAGTTCAGGACAGTCAATATCACCATTTAGCGATTTAGATAAAAATAACAAATCTATAAGGTTTCTTCTACTTTCTATACTTTTCATTTTAAAATGTTTTAGCCGTGATTTGTAACTTTTGTTTTTTTTTAAGAACCCCTGCAGAGTATGCTAAATGGTTTAAGAAGCGTTTTTGTATTCTCTCGAATCTTAGATTATGAGCTGCAAAATGGGGACGCCAAACCACACTACTATATTCTAAAATGCTGCGAACTAGAGTATTAAACAACAAAATCTTTGTTTCAGTCTTTTAAATGCTTTGGTATTTCTTATTATAGAGCCGAGGGACTTCGACGCTCTTTTTTAATTACCATATTAAAGTGAGGGATGAATGTTAATTTTCTGTCCATGAGTAATCCTAGATCTTTTACGGTATCAACAGATTTTAAACCCGTGCCATTCATATTGTACGTGAAGGTAATTGGCTTTGTTTTGGGTGTACGTCATTTGCTGGCATTTTTCTGTGTTAAATTCCACTTCGTTATGTATGTTATCAATATTAATAAGTCCGTAATATTGTTTTCTATTTAAATAAAAAAATGCATAGGATTGCTTTTGCTAACATCATAATTATTAGAAATCTGAAAAGTAAAGTATCTCAGAAATAATGTGCTGAAGTAAGCGCCAGTAGCGTTGACGTGTGTTCACCCTCCCCCCCCCGCGCAGGCGCCACGCTGGCGGTGATCATCGACATGGACCAGCGCACGTCGGTGATCTTCTCGGCGTGCGTGGCCGTGTTCTACACGCTGTTCGGCGGGCTCTACTCCGTGGCCTACACCGACGTCATCCAGCTGTTCTGCATCTTCATCGGCCTGTGGATGTGCATCCCGTTCGCGTGGGCCAACGACCACGTGAAGCCGCTCAGCTCCATGGACATCGACTGGATCGGGAAGGTTGAGCCCGAGTACTACTGGTTCTATCTGGACTACGGGCTGCTGCTGGTGTTCGGAGGGATTCCCTGGCAAGTGAGTAACCAGTTTATGTGTCACCTGTAGATTTTACTTCTATAAACTTCAAAAATTACAACTAAATGTTCTTTAGGTATATTTCCAACGAGTGCTGAGTAGCAAAACAGCGGGTCGCGCGCAGATTCTGTCGTACGTGGCGGCGTTCGGGTGCATCATCATGGCGCTGCCGCCGGTCCTCATCGGAGCCATTGCCAAAGCCACTGGTAAGTTTCGGTCACTGTGATGAGTGTTTCCATCGTTAACAGACAGCTGAGTGTAGTTTGCGTGTGCAGCGTGGAACGAGACGGAGACGTACCACGGGCCGCTGACGGCGGACGGGCAGCTCACGCCGGAGCAGACGTCCATGATCCTGCCGCTGGTGCTGCAGCACCTCACGCCCGACTTCGTGTCGTTCTTCGGGCTGGGCGCCGTGTCCGCCGCCGTCATGTCCTCCGCCGACTCCAGCGTGCTCAGCGCCTCCTCCATGTTTGCCAGGTTACCATCATACACCTTCATACTTGTGTTAATAGTGAGTTGTACACTATACTAAAAAAGGAAAGGGTTTCTAGGACGATTTCTAAAATCAGAAAATAACTCCTAATAGAAAATTAGGTGTTTCACTATGTTAGCCAAACATAACAAAATAAAAAAATGTAACAATCATTAAAAAGGTGTGAGTGTGTTGTGACCACAGTAGTAGGTAAGTAATCAACTTGGAACACGCGACTACAAGTCGTACCTCATTCAATTTTCTGTTAATACTACCTTCTACAAAACGCTATGTATCTTTCGCAGATTTTTTATTGTAATACAATCTATGTGTAATATTAATTGTTATTGCAAGTGAAAAATTAGGTTCACATTCAAAACTCAAATTGAATTGAATTTCGCAACTGCGCTTCAAGTTTGCTCGTGTTTGCGCGCAGGAACGTGTACAAGCTGATCTTCCGCAACAACGCGTCGGAGATGGAGATCATCTGGGTGATGCGCGTGGGCATCCTCGTGGTGGGCGTGCTGTCCACCGTCATGGCGCTCACCATTCCCTCCATCTACGGCTTGTGGTGAGTCTCACGTCATAACTGCATATACGGCTTGTGGCGAGCCTCACGTCATCTGCGTTCTATAATTAAAGGCTTGCAGGAAGGAGCTAACTATGGACTTCAGAGCTTTTTATAATTGCTTAGCAATAGTTTAAGACTTAAGAAAGTCTTAAGAGGAATGTACCAACCACCAATATTCTCCAGGACTGGAGAAAAAACTGCAGGTCGTTGTAAAATCAACAAAATGAAGTTTCCGTGACTCAGTATTTTTAGTTCTTAGGTATCTTTTATGCCATTTTAGGTAAAAACCATCAAAAATTTAATGTAATAACATATTAATCGTATCACCACTTCTAAATCTGAAATAATATTCATAAAAAACATGATGAGAAAACAGCGAACTTGAAGCCCAACATTGTACTAAGTTCGACAGCAAATATTTATTCGATATTTTTTTGGGATTTATTTCAAAGTAAGATTAGAAAAACTGGTTGTTACCTCCTTATAAAGCAATAAAGATCTATAAAAAGATCTCTTTACAGCCGATTTATGTCTCCTGATGTGGTTTTTATTTTCCGCGTCATAGCCCCGTACTCGGTTCAGCGGCAATAACATTATTTTTAGATTTTTCTAACGTTTTCCTTCAGGGGCAAATTGCTTACGTCTGCTTTTTTCTTGTTTTTGTCAATTAATTTTTTAAGTAATATTCTATAGTGGCTTCTTTATTGGGTAGACTGAATTGCCAAAGTTTAAGATCAATATTTTTCCAAAAGGTCATCAAACAGCACAAGTTTGATAATCTTGTGAGATACAAGCACATTGGCATTTTTTTTCCCTTTAGATTTGTTTTTATACTAAGTAAATTTAGAAGGATAACTATACAAATCTAATAAATTAAACAAAACAACCATATTTTCGTACTTACTTTCATTTCAGTCAAACGACGTAAATTAGTAAAAATGCGAGTGGCGCGAGTAATCGCTCGTCGCACTTGCACCCTCGCTTATACTCCGGTAACCTAACTATCGAAGCTATTTACTAACCACTATATATTACTAACCTAAAACTAACCGATTTGCACACGGACAAGTATTGGTGACTTAAGTGTGTAATTTTAGTTTAATTAAAAATTGTATTTTCTTATTAAATAAATAAAAAAAAAAAGCAACACTCTCTTCCCGCTGATCGCCAACTTGTTTATAGTTTCTAGTTCTACTCGTTTCTCGTTCATCGCCGTTGGTAAGACTGGTTGGGCGAGTGTTTCTATTATATTTCGTCTTTTTAAAAATAGCGACATCTACAATTTTTCTATTACCATCTGGCCAAACTTTCTAGTATTGATGGATGCATTTAGGGGTGCTTTATTGGTTAGTAAGTGGTCTCAATTGCTCCGTCCACGGAGAGATGGCGCTGTCGCAACGCAACCTCACCCCCGCTGCCGCGGACCCCGCCGGCGAAGATTCGCAACTACTCTTCAAACACACACGCAGAACGCATCTCATTGCAATACGCATTTTTAACGCATCTACGCAAAAACGCATTTTTTCTTAATAACTTAGTCAGTGCGACTTTTTAGTGATTTTGTTAGTGAAACAAGCGCAAGAAAGTAATTTCACAATCGTTGCTTTCTAATAAGAACTTAAAACCGCGCCTAATAGACTGTCGGAGAAGGTTCGATCGAGGAGCATACTCTAGGATCCTACAACCCCTGGACTGGACGAGCAGACCTGCACCTGAACACCAGGTAAGCGCCTCCTCTTTGCATTCCATTGATCTAGGATAGTTTGGCCTTTTCTTTTGCAGTTTATTTAGGTAATAATTTCAAACCGCAGCGCACTTTGGTGACCGCTATTTACACGCGGACCCACCATATTTTTGGTCCTTTCGAGCCTGGATAGTTCCAGTATCTCATTTTATTCAATATTTTCAGAATTTAATTAGTTTTCACGCCCCCGCATACCTTTATTTTTCATAATTAGTTTAGTGACGCCACGCGCTCAAACTTTTTTCACGCAACCGCCAATACCGCCATTTTGGTTTTATTGCACTATTTTTGCAATAAATTCTTTTTACCTAGTTTTCATATATTTCCATCAATATGTCTACTGCGGATAAAAAACAGCTAGAATTCAAATTGGTTCAACTTATCGCGAAAAAAGAGGTTATTTTCGAACGAGTAAATCGCTTATTTAACGCATCTAAAAATATTTCAAATTTCGATTCTCGTTCTAACGAGAACTTTCTAGCAGAAACGGAAACTATCAGTGAATCACTTGCCGAGTTTAAGTTACTTGTTGATGAAATTAACGAATTGCAATATATTTTACATAACACAGCTCCGGATTATTCTTGTTTAAACTCCATTGAGGATTTATTTTCTAGAATAATGTATGCTCGCAAATCCATCACTTCATCTTATAATAAGTCAAAAACTTCTAGCATCGGAAATAATAATATTAAGCTACCTCCACTAGATTTACCCTCATTTGACGGCAGAACCGATAACTGGCCGATATTTTATGAGATATTTCGCAATAATGTTCATTGTAATCCGAATTTGACGGACACGCAGCGTATGCAGTATTTATTGAGCAAGCTAAGCCATAGCGCATTAAAAATTACCGCTGGTATTGTACCTACCGGTGATACCTACAATATTATATGGGATAGTCTAGTGAAGAAATATCAAGATAAACGCAGTCTAGGTGTTCACTACCTTAATAACATTCTAGACATTAAGAATTGTTCTGGCACCGCATTAAATTTAAATAGCTTTATTGAAAAGTTTTCGTCTTCTTTCGCCGCACTCAAACAGCTTGATATTACCGACCTAACGGACTTCATTATGTTACACATCGCATTAAAAAAGATTGACCCGCAAACATTGCAACAATTTGAGAGCGCAGTCAGTACAAAGGACACTCCTCTTTGTTGTGATTTTATTTCTTTCATACAAGAACACGTAAAGGTACTTGAGAGATCGCGTAGTAACAATACTCATTCCGAGTCGCGCACGTCAGCTAGCAACCTACCTAGGCGCGAAGTGCTCTCGCGTTCAAATACCTACAAGACGTTCGTGGCTAGTAATCAAAACCCGCATATTCGTTATAATGATGTACTGTGTCCTATGTGCAATAGCAATGACCATAAGTTATTTGGTTGTTTACAATTTAAGAGTATACCTACCCCGCAAGAACGTTATGATTATGTAAAGTCAAAGGGAGGTTGTATTAACTGTCTTAGCCTTTTGCATTCATTATCAAAGTGTAAGTCTAATAGTTCATGTAAAACGTGTAACCGTCGTCATAATTCTCTTCTTCATTTTAATGTTAATAAAAATGAAACGGCCGACAAAGGTAGGTATTCTTCCCGCGCTGCCAACGCGTCTCCAGCGAACCTCGAGCGCGAGCCCCGCGCTGCCGCCGCCTACGTTCCGCCGATCTCCGCATCAAGCGCGAATGGCGCCACCGCCGCGCGACCGCAATCGCACGACGACGTTCAACACGTATCGCTTAGCACAAATACAAAACTTAATTCAACTATTCTTTTATCGACCGCGCAAGTTTATGCCGCACGTTATAATACGAATGAAAAGGTTGTCGTTAGATGTTTATTAGATAGCGGCTCGCAAAACAATTTAATTACTTACGAATGTTGCAATCGTTTAAATATATGTACCTATAACTAAGCTACATAATTCGTTTCTACAGGGTGTTGGAATGACCTCGCGACCTGTACACGGTTATATTTATTTTTCTATTGAATCACGCATTAATCCTAATAACAAATATTTTATTCACGCACTCGTGGTAGATTGTATCACGGATAAACTTCCCGCGCATTTTATACAAATTAATGACAATATGTCTTATCTTAACGACCTACCTCTCGCAGACTTATCCTGGAACATACCGGGCGAAATTGATATCGTCCTGGGTGTTCAACTATTTCCGCACATTTATTTAGGTACTAGGGTAAACGCTACTACTTATGGACCTCCCGCGATACTTACGACTTTTGGATATGTGCTCATGGGTGACGTCATGTCCCAATGTGACACGTCACTGCCATCGTCGACATCTTCATTTACCGCACTTACAAATATAGATATTGAATCTAGTTTGCAGAAATTCTTTGAGTTAGAAGAGATTCCTTATAAACATTTTAACAGTCCAGAAGAGATTGAGTGTGAACTTAGCTACAAGTCATCGGTTTCATTTTCAGATAATAAATATTTTGTTGATCTACCTTTCTCACGGTCTCCTTCTGAACTCGGTAGTTCCCGCGCAGTCGCACATCGACGTCTTCTCGCACTTGAACGTAAATTTACGCAAATTCCTAACTTACGCGAAAGTTATAATAAAACTATTAGCGAATACATACAGGAAGGTTATTTATCAGTGGTACCTGAGACTGAATTAATAGAAGAAGGTTACTACATACCGCATCACGCAGTCATTAGACCGGACAAAGATAGCATACGCGTTGTGTTGGACGCTAGCTCAAAAACGCATTCTGGTTTGTCACTTAATGACACATTACATGTAGGTCCTAATTTACAAGCAGATTTATTTTTATTATTAATTGATTTCCGCATTTTTCCTGTCGCCATGACGGCAGATATAAAACAAATGTTTTTACGCATCGGTGTAAATGAGCACCACCGCAAATACTTACGAATATTATTTAGATTTAATGGTAATGAACCAATACGCACTTATAATTTTAACCGCGTCCCATTTGGACTTAAACCTAGCCCTTTTCTGGCTATGCGCACGCTGCGTCAGCTGGCGACCGACCATGACGCTAGCTTTCCTGAGGCCTCTAAATTAATAGAGACTCAGTTTTATATGGATGATTTCGTTTGTTCAGTACCAGACGAAAAAACCGCATCGCATATCGCAACAGAACTGATCGACTTATTGAAAGTCGGCTCCTTTGATATTATAAAATGGTCAAGTAATTCTCCCGCATTACTTCGCAAGCTACCTGAATCGCATCGTCGTCGTCCTGTTAATTTTTCTGACAGTGACACTTGTAAGATATTAGGTTTATCTTGGGATTCCGTAGATGATATATTTTCTTTTACTACAATGGAAGTAGGTACTAAATGTACAAAACGCACGATTCTTTCACTTGTGGCTCGTTTATTTGACGTGCTTGGCCTAGTTGCCCCCGTCATTCTATACGCAAAACTTCTCATTAAAGAACTTTGGTTATCTAAAATAGACTGGGACGAAGTTCCTTCAGAATCGATTCAATGTCGGTTCTCAGCTTTACTATCAGATTTGCCCGTACTCTCTTCTTTGAAGATCCCGCGACATATCGGCGGTTTCAAAGGAGCTGTAGTCAACATTGTGGCCTTCTGCGACGCGAGCTTCAGCGGTTATGGCTGTTGTATTTATTTACACATAACCGACTCAGATGGCCATACCGTCGTACGTCTTCTATGTGCCAAATCCAAAGTTTCTCCCGCAAAAATAACGACCCTTGCTCGATTAGAACTTGTCGCCGCGTACCTTCTTTCTAAGCTTGTTCGCGTAGTAAAAGATAAACTTTCAGAACGCATGCCTATTGCAGGTGTTTACGCATTCTCCGATTCTACCATAGCTCTCTCGTGGATTCGTTCTTCTCCGCATAAATGGAGTATATTTGTCAGTAACCGCATAGCTAAGATTCATGAAAGCCTTCCAGCTTCATGTTTTCATCATGTCGCAGGTAAAGAAAACCCTAGCGACTGCCTTTCACGAGGTATGCTTCCGTCACAATTGACATCTCATTCACTATGGTGGAATGGTCCCACATGGCTCTGTCAACCTATTGATCGATGGCCACTTAACTTTTCTCCTGATCCCAGCGATACCTTGCCTGAGTTCAAATCAAAGTCTTTGTTAACGGCAACTAACACTGAACCGCAAATATTTGAAGATTTAGTAAACCGTATTTCTAATTGGAATAAACTTTTACGCATTTTTGTTTACATTCTTAAATTTTCTAAACGCTTACCCAATGAGGGATCGGTCGCAAATATTTTAACCGCAGAACATTTTATTTTACGCATTTTACAGAGTATATTTTTCACTCAAGATATTAATTTAATTAATTCAGGTAAACTTCCTTCAAATAAGTTACGCAATTTGTCCGCTTTCATCGATGCGCAAGGAATACTGCGTGTTGGTGGCAGACTCTCCAAGTCAGACTTGCCGTATGACTCTAAATATCCCGCAATTTTACCTAAACATCACCGCATTGTTGATTTGATAATCGATCATTATCATGTCACATATTGTCATACTGGGCCAGGTCTCTTAATGTCTATTATACGACAGCGTTATTGGATATTGGATGCCAGGACTGTCATACGCGCACGTTGCCGCAAATGCAACACTTGTTTTCATACAAACCCAACGCACTCGATGCCTAAGATGGCAGACTTACCGGACTTTCGTGTTCGCGACGCTAAAGCATTTGTTCATACTGGGGTCGACTTTGCCGGACCCATTCGTTTTATACACACTCGTCGTAGAGGTCAACACGCACAGAAATCATATATTTGTCTTTTCATATGTCTTGTAACTAAAGCAATACATATTGAGCTCGTTTCAGACCTTTCGTCCGTTGCCTTTACATCCGCATTTAAGAGATTTATCTCCCGCAGAGGCCCAGTGTCTGTAATGTACTCAGACAATGGCACTAACTTCGTAGGCGCCAAAGCGCAACTTGATGAAATGTACAGATTTTTACTTAACTCGAATGTTCAATCTGACATTAAAAAAGAACTTTTGAAAACCCGCATTGAATGGAAGATGATTCCACCTCGTGCACCTCATTTTGGAGGAATGTGGGAGTCGAATATCAAATCCGTTAAAACGCATTTATACAGAGTTATTGGTCAGCAGCTCCTTACGTATGAAGAACTGTCAACGGTCTTAACTCAAATTGAGTCACTTTTAAACTCGCGACCACTCTGCGTCCTATCTTCTGATCCGCATCCAGACGTCCTCACGCCTGCGCATTTCTTAATGTCTACACCGCTTAAATACTTGCCTTCCGCAGAATTACCAGAAGAACGCATGTCTCTTAATGAACGTAAATCATTACTAGATCAACTTGTTTTATCATATTGGAAGAAATGGCGCAACGAATACTTGCATACGTTGCAGGTTCGTCAAAAGTGGTGTAAACCGGAACATGACGTCAAAGTTGGTACAGTCGTTCTCGTTGGAGAAGATAACATTCCTCCCCTCAGTTGGCCTTTGGGTATTATTACGCAAGTTTTTCCCGGTTCCGACGGAGTTGTGCGAGTAGTATTCGTAAAGACCGCTGCAGGTATTTACAAACGACCTATCGCTAAGTTATATCCTTTACCAACGCAGTAATTATTTTATACACAAGCATTTTAGTCTATACAGGGTGTCCCAAAAGGTTACGTAGCTGGGAAGGGGGGTGGTAGGGGTGGTCACAAGGGTCACCAGAAAAATAATAAAAAAATTCCCCTCTGGATATTTCAATAAAAAAAATACATTTTTTAAAAATCTAAAAATTTTACACCTTGTTACCCTATTTTGCTTACTGTACCTACAGATATTGCTGTATTTGAAAAATAAAACCTGTTATGTAATCGTCAATAACCCTTTATCAAATTGAAATAAAAAAAACTATACAAATCTAATCAAGTTTTAAAGAAAATTAAGTTCTTGTCCAGACAAGGACTTAGTAATTACGATTTCACTCAACTTCCTCCAAGCGTACTGAAAAAAAAACGTACTACGCAACTCCGGCGAGTAACTTAAAAAAATAGGTAATTTTATTGCAATTCCAAAATGGTATAACACTTATTTGAAAAATTCATATTAGGACATCTAAATATATTTTTCGGGAACAATACTCCTGCAAAAATAAAAATATCAAAAAACAATAGTCTCAAATTCGTACGCAAATACATTTTTAAATGTCTATTCTGTTGCTTTGATGTTACTGCCCGGTATAATTCTCAAGATTGGAGTACAAACATACTTCAAACATTCAAGTACAGTCTAGGCTAAATCAACGCGTAAGTTGTAAAAATATGGAGCTTGATCTGCGCATCATTTGTGCGTACCACCGTGCGTGTCACGCGGATTTTTTTCCGCGCACAACGTAGATGTGGAATGAACTTCCTGCAGCGGTATTCCTGGCTACCTACAACATGGGGCTCTTCAAGTCGAGAGTGTATTCCCACCTTAAAGGTCAGCAACACACCCCCAACACCCACAGTGTTGCGGGAAGTTATGGGCGGCGGTGATCACTTACCATCAGGTGCCTCGCATGCTCGTTTGCTCGTTTAATAAAAAATAAAAAAGTTTATGAAAAACCCATCAAGGACTTGGTTGACTTGAGTTCATTTATGATGCTCATTTTTAAAACGACGCAGGACATGTATTTATGTTGGTGGTAGACATTTCGAGCATTTTATTAAAATAATAAATTATAATTTTGTTTTCTTTCGAGTTTCATTTAAAATCGCAACTGTAATGTCGAGTAAGCTGTGGCCGTTTTGAAACTAACTGAACTTTTTTTGTATGGAAATAGGATTTATATTTATTTGTTATCCCAGCTTACCTAGTCTTAGACTGTACCTACAGGGTAATAGATGTCTATGGCCTATACTGAAATTATGATGAATATTACCAAAACTATTTTAGGGATGAGCTATAAGTATTAGTTAATAAGCCACTTTTAGGTAAGAGACCAGTTAAATATGCTTAGATATCAACCTTTGCTTTTGTACAGACCAGACAAGGTGAAGCTTGATCCTTTACCTACATCTTTCGTTTACTTGAGTAAATGCAGTAAAGATTATTTTCCCTGGCATATGGAAAAACTTAATCTAGCCTTATTCGAATGTTTGAGGTATGTCTGTACCCCAATCTTGAGAATTATACCGGGCAGTAACATCAAAGCAACAGAACAGACATTTAAAAATGTATTTGCGTACGAATTTGAGACTATTGTTTTTTGATATTTAAATAAGTGTTATACCATTTTGGAATTGCAATAAAATTACCTATTTTTTTAACTTACTCGCCGGAGATGCGTAGTACGTTTTTTTTTCAGTACGCTTGGAGGAAGTTGAGTGAAGTCGTAATTACTAAGTCCTTGACTGGACAAGAACTTAATTTTCTTTAAAACTTGGTTAGATATGTATAGTTTTTTTTATTTCAATTTGATAAAGGGTTATTGACGATTACATAACAGGTTTTTTTTTTTCAAATACAGCAATATCTGTAGGTACAGTAAGCAAAATAGGGTAACAAGGTGTAAAATTTTTAGATTTTTAAAAAATGTTTTTTTTTTATTGAAATATCCAGAGGGGAATTTTTTTATTATTTTTCTGGTGACCCTTGTGACCATCTCTACCACCCCCCTTCCCAGCTACGTAACCTTTTGGGACACGCTGTATATATATTTTATAACATTAATTTAAAACGCATTATTTAAAGGTCACTAAACCTAAAACGCATTATTTTATATTCATATTAATTCGCAAGTGTAAGTTATTCACTGATAAGTTATTTCTTTATACGCTGATAAGTTGTTTCAGTTTCGTTTCAATTACTAAAATTGTAACTTAAATACATTCCGCATATCTTTGCCTTTAAGGTTCTCACTTTTCATAGTTATTTTGAAAGTTCTTAAAACTTTCAAGGCGGGGAGTATGGTTGGGCGAGTGTTTCTATTATATTTCGTCTTTTTAAAAATAGCGACATCTACAATTTTTCTATTACCATCTGGCCAAACTTTCTAGTATTGATGGATGCATTTAGGGGTGCTTTATTGGTTAGTAAGTGGTCTCAATTGCTCCGTCCACGGAGAGATGGCGCTGTCGCAACGCAACCTCACCCCCGCTGCCGCGGACCCCGCCGGCGAAGATTCGCAACTACTCTTCAAACACACACGCAGAACGCATCTCATTGCAATACGCATTTTTAACGCATCTACGCAAAAACGCATTTTTTCTTAATAACTTAGTCAGTGCGACTTTTTAGTGATTTTGTTAGTGAAACAAGCGCAAGAAAGTAATTTCACAATCGTTGCTTTCTAATAAGAACTTAAAACCGCGCCTAATAGACTGTCGGAGAAGGTTGGATCGAGGAGCATACTCTAGGATCCTACAACCCCTGGACTGGACGAGCAGACCTGCACCTGAACACCAGGTAAGCGCCTCCTCTTTGCATTCCATTGATCTAGGATAGTTTGGCCTTTTCTTTTGCAGTTTATTTAGGTAATAATTTCAAACCGCAGCGCACTTTGGTGACCGCTATTTACACGCGGACCCACCAAAGACCACTGCCTTATTATATGACTTTCAGTTCAAACAAAAGAAATACGAATAGAATACCCACTGAATACCTGATTCATTTAAAAGGAACATTAGTTATAAGTTCTTGGCTAGAGTGCTCCTCTATCTGCAATATTGAGCCTTGGCAATGTTCCATCGAGTTTTTTACTAAGTGACCAACTTAAACTTATTCGTCGCTAAATGATCACAAAGATTCTGCCCGGTACAGAGATATAAAATATTAAAATAAAAAATAAAAAATGCTTAAGATAGGCTAACTCGACCTAACATTAAGAACACATAATAATTAACTTCCACAATGTTCGTAAAGTAACGATCCGCCTAGAGGCTGAATATTAATGTGCGCCTACCCGCACACGCACATGTAGACCGGCGTACACACCTACAGGTAGGCTGCTCGTACCTACGCACCTATTCAGACAACTCACGTGAGTTTGGTAAGCCACTATTCACCCTTTTTCCAGCCACAAAATGGAAATGTAATCACACATAAAATGCCTTATTATCACAACTAAAAACAAAAGTCAATTTAAGAATAAAATTATTTTGCTTTACAAATAGTTTTATATCTTGCTAGTGTTTAGCTATTATGCATTCGATTAGGACATAATATAACTGGTGAATCTTATATTTCTATTTAAAACGTTTCATAGTTATGATATTAGCTAATTATTTTTTCCTCTCCAATATCAATAACTAAACGAGTTGTAAGTGTAGTGCCGTGAGTGCGATGTCACAACAAGCAATCAATCTCCTGCCAGGGTAGTATCTCTACACTCTCGTCACGATTTAAGTATAGATAGATTAACTACTCAAGTAATTGCGTTTACAAAAAATAAAGTAATTATCACGATAGGAGCTTTAAAGGTATAATGGTTTGCTGGAAATCGTTAGCTATTGTACAACCGCGGACGTAGAGTCGCTGTGAAGTAGCGTGATTCATACTCGTATACTCACGTGATAGATGCGGATCGGTGTCGATCACACACATTCATGGATGCGGTTTCCTTTAATATGTTACAAAATGTAATCGATATCTTAAATTAAGCCGGCCTATATTCGTATTATAGCGGCTCGTAAATATGAAGTCGTGGCATGAATACAATAGTTTACGTAGTGTTGTGACGGTACATTCGCACACAAAGCAGCAAGTGGATATAGACTGGACACGTTATGTTAAAGCGGCTCATTGGGTAGCTGTTTATACATATTTAGCAATGAAGACGTTACTTATCTATACCAATATTATAAAGCTGAAGAGTTTGTTTGTTTGTTTGAACGCGCTAATCTCAGGAACTACTGGTTCGAATTTAAAAATTCTTTTTGTGTTGGATAGAACATTTATCAAGGCAGGCTTAGATATAACATCAAGCTGCAACTATTAGGAGCGAAGAAATAATGGAAAATGGGAAAAAAACGGGGAAAATTGTTCATCCTTGAGGGCTTCCATTGCGTGCGCTGCGAAAACGGTTCTAGAAACCAAAAATATTTTATTATGTATGAAAGAATTAAGGGAACTTTTTACCGTGGGAAAACTTCGCATTCCCACGGGAAACCGACTTCTACGCGAACGGAGTCGCGAGCGGCCACTAGTAAACCAATAAAATTACTTAGGTATAATTTGTAACAATGACACAAGTGACTATCTTGTGCAACTGGGTTGTTCTCGTATTTATTACCTCAGTGATGTCAGCATAATAAAACATTGTTATATCTCGCGCCGTTCTAATAACAATGAACACCATCGTCAGTTGATACTACTAAACATCATAAAATGCACCGAAAATGTCTGAGTGACTTTAAAATAGGCATTAATTAAGTAAATACTTTGCCAAAATATTCACTTCATTAAATAGCATTAGACAAATTCTAACAAGACAATAAAAAATAATTCACTGGCCCCTTCAGTTTTAGATTTGTCTTGAACATGACAAATCTTCTGTAAGTTTCGTAAAATAGCTACAATGGAGCTAATTGTTGTAAAAACTTATCGAAATCCCGACGTTCCAATATCGTTCCAAAGACATTAAGTCGCTGCAATGTCGTAGAATTTTCTCTTTCAGTGTGCCCCCGGGCTTATAAACTATTCATACTTTAAAATAAAGTCCACAGCGCTGAAGCGGTGAAACTTAGACGGAAAGCTCGTAGATAAAATATAATATTGATTTTGCATCTGTGAGGTAATGGAATCGTAATACCGGTTTCAGCGTCGACTGAAACAGATGGTCTGGCAGTATATTTATAGATTGAGGAACTAGTTAAGTTAAGTACAAGGAAATCACCTTTATCATCTCCTTAAAAACATTCTAAATATCTATCTATTATCACTTCATAGTATAAAATAAAGTCGCTGTCTCTGTCCCTATGTATGCTTAAATCCTTAAAACTACGCAACGGATTTTGATGTGGTTATTTTTAATAGATAGAGGGATTTAAGAGGAAGGTTTACATGTATAATAACATAGTACAGGGAAAGGAGTTTTACTCCGAACTTAACGCGTGCAAAGCCGCGCGGGTAAAAGCTACTAACATTATAAAGATGTACCGTCTGTGAGATATAATGATAAAGAATAATTCTTTTTATTTATTTCTAAGCTATCGAAAGCGAAGCGTATTGAAAGAAATAACCTTTTTTCCATAATATCAGTTATATTATGTTATAGTATTAGTTGCGCCTGTAGTGGACCGTTAATCGGATCAACGGGAATAGCAAAGGTATAGTTGTTCACTAAGTTTAGAAAGGATAAACTGAACATGTAAATAATACGCTATAGTATTTCTTACTTTTACTTTACTTTTTCTAACTTAATTATCACCAAACAGTGGTACAATACAGTAAGGATACACTTCCCAAATTACCTTACGTCACAAGAAAGGTTCCTTCGTAAAGGTCGCCGGGGGGAAGCAATTTGTCAAAGACCTTTTGTTTCGGCACAAAAAGCTGTGCCCTTCCCTCTTATCGCGAAAACTCTCAAGGGCGGCTTAAGGGATGTTTGCGTCAAATTTGAAGCCAAAGGAATCTGGTGCCACGGTGTTTAGGATTTTTTATTTTTTTTAATTACATCGAATAACAATCTAAGTTACCACCCAATACGCGTCGGATAACTCGCTAATAGCCGTATCTATAATTCAACAAGAGGCGCGCACTCGTGTAGTTGTATATCACATTTGTTGTCGACTGTACACGTCCGTCTCGTCATATAACAAATTCGTGAATTCACAACTATTCGGTACACATTGCACGATGTGAAGTTGTAATAACTGCGGGATTGCAGGTACCTGCATGTACTAGGTATAGATGTTCAAGGCTCGGCACGTTATCTTCTCTATTATTTATGAGTGGAAGTGATCATTTGTGTTGGGCAATGTGGATCACGTCGCGATGATCTCACGGTCCTTGGGCCCACTGCTGGTAATAGCCCACATTGCACCGCTCTATCCACGCGAAAGAGATTGTGCCCTGAATTGATTTGTGGTTTCGTGAACAGATTAAGGACGAACATTTGCAGATATAATTACTTACAGAACAGTAATGGCTTCGCATCAGGCCATCTCGCTTAAGTCGGCGACGTATAATTTATACCACGTTAATAAGAGACTGGACTTCGTGCGTGAGAAATCAAATTTTGTATGTTCGCATTAGAGTAGCGATAAGAGCAATGATTTTAATGATAAATAAATAATACCTCAGGAAATCGTGATTTGTCTAAATAAGTTCATGATAGAGCAATCTTAGACAATTATGTCGTTGTGTATAACTAATTGTGTTTAGAGAGGGAGCCAAAACATGCTACGTGTTTTATTGTCAAGCCTCAACTATAAACTAATTTCATTATATTTTTTCTAATTTAGCAATCTCGAACGCATACGATGACAGTAATGAAAGTATTGCCATGTGAGTAACCAGTTGTTGTGGTCGTGCAGGTCGATGTGCTCGGACCTGGTGTACGTGATCCTGTTCCCGCAGCTGCTGATGGTGGTGCACTTCAAGAAGCACTGCAACACGTACGGCTCGCTGGCGGCGTACGTGGTGGCGCTGTTCGTGCGGCTCACGGGCGGAGAGAAGATGCTGGGCCTGCCGCCGCTGGTGCACTACCCCGGCTGGGACGCCGAGAACCAGGTGCAGCTGTTCCCCTTCCGCACCATGGCCATGGTCATGTCGCTGTTCACGCTCGTCTTCATCTCCTGGCTCTCTGTGTACGTATATTTGAATTCTATGCCTAGTTCTCTGCAACATTTCTAAATGTAACAGTAATTTCGACCATGACCCCGAAGGGTTCTGTTGCATAGTTGGAGATCTTAATCTCAAAAAAATTACTTGGGAGGAGAACGAGTATCAAAGTTCGTCCCTTGAACAGTTGGTTCTGGACTTTATGATAGTGAACAAACTCGTTCAATATAATAAGGTTCAGAACTATCAAGGAAGAATTTTGAACCTGGTTCTGCTCAACTCAAATAGAGCTATTTGTAAGACGGTTAGTTCAAATTCGACACTGAGCAAAATGGATCGGTTTCATCCACCTTTGGATATCTCAATTGCATTTCTAAAGACACCAGATACCACTTTTCTCACTCCGAACCCGTGCAATAAAAAACATAACTTCTTTAAAGCCGACTACTCGTCTATTAATTGTGAGCTAAGTAAAATAAACTGGAATGATGTTTTTCATAACGACGAATGGTGTCTTGATAGAATGATAGATTCATTTTACGATGCTCTTAATAGCCTAATTGTAAAATTTGTACAACATCAAAGAGGTAATGGAAGTAATATGCCATCAAGTTTGACTGATGGACATATTACACACAGTGGAGGAACCAATATCTGTAACTTTTTTGGTGAAACATTTTCAAAAATTTACGATAATCCCACAATTGATTCTCAAAGCAAAAATACAGCTTCATTAGAATTTTTTTTAGAAAAATGTATAACTACTTATTGCCTAATGTGGATAAGTTTAGGTCGCCAGCTTACCCGGAAACGGTTACGAGCATGTAACTGTCGCTGATTTGGTAAACTTTTATGACATTATTGACCTTTTTCCTCTGATTATGGTTAGAAGTAATCGCACAAAATCAACAAAAACGTGATTTGAGCACACGATTACACATATTAGTAAGTAATCAATTGCCTTTAAAATGTCGTAATGTATTTATATCGTTGGTAACAAAAACAAATAATTGAGGAAACGGCTAGTCGGTATCCTGACGACACTCGCCCCGCCTCGTGCGACGGTGCAGTGCTGGCGCCCCTCGTGGTAGATGTTGGTAGTGGTCGCCGCACGACACGACCACGCCTGTAGTATGTACTGTGACTCAGAGGGATTAGATTAGATCACTAATGTAACATCAAAAAACCCTAATAGTAGTGCTATTGAATTACTACATAGTAAATTATTATGTAGGAACAGTAAATTTAATTTCATATAAAACAATTTGAAGTACATGTCACGGTACTTTGATTCGGCAAAACACAATTACCATGTAATATGGTAACGATACAAATCTCAAGTAGCTTTGCCTATTTTCTATTTACTTCCGGTGAGTTGATGGACTTTTACGCAACGATGTCTTACCAAATATGCCTAATTTATTGTGTATTTGCTAATGTTTGATTTGATCCAATTAAAAAAACAGTAGAAGTCCGCAGTACACGATGATGGTAGATAGTGTTGTTAACTCGGCTGGTTGCGGCAGGTTCCTGTTCCACGGCGGCTACCTGAGCCCGGAGTCGGACTACTTCAACTGCGTGGTGAACATCCCCGAGGACATGGGCCGCGTGGACGAGCCGTCGGAGGCGGGCGAGCTGTCCGTGCTGGGCGCGGCGGGGCGCGGGTACGGCGCCGCGGACACGCTGGTGGGCGCCGACGAGCGCTGCGGCCGCGTCAACCCCGCGCTGGAGCCCGACGACGTGGACGACCCCAACGACGGGCCCGCGCCGCTGTTCCCCGCGCCGCCCGCGCCCCGCCAGCAGACCGCCTTCTGAGCCGCCGCGCCGGCGCGCGCGCATCGCCCCGTGCTGCGCGGCTACCACAACGCCGCCTCCTAGACACACATATCACAATCTATTTTACGACTATTTTACTTAGAATGTAAATCCTAGGCGGTACTCCCGTAGACTCCGGGTGGTGAACGTCACATCGAATTACGTAACCGGTACGAGTATTTGTGTGCTCAAAGCAACTGAAACATATCATTAAACGTATCTTCCCAATGCACAAGTTTTTTTGAACGTTCAATATGTATATGCAGTCTAATAACTACATTTTTGTTGAAAGAAATAAAGGAACATGTTAATTATACAAGTTAATTAAATATTAGTTTGTAATGACTAATGAGCAATAGTGTATGTGTAGGATGTATCGACTGTGTAAACGAGCGGTAGAGTAGACTAGTCACAAGACGCTTCGTACTCGCTGCTGGAGGAACCCGAACATATCACAATGTGAACTTACTGTTTATAGAGAGTTGTATTATTTATATCGAAGAAGATTCCTTATTTAAGTCAATTAAAGTAGAAAGAAAGCACAAGTACTCGACGTGCTTATAGGTGATGTATAAATGTTATAAAATGCACTGTTTCTTATAATTTAAACGAACTAACGTGACCAAGTTAGTGCAACGCGAGGGGAGAAAACCTGAAACATGCTTTTGAAGCATTTTGAAGAAACATACTTGTAAACTTCTCGAATCTTATTATTTTAAAAAATCTAATTGTTGAAACGATTGTTTATTCTATATACGAAAATGAATATTTTTAAAAGTATAAATATTATATTAAAATCATTAGTTGAAACGCACAGCAATTGTTTGTTGCAATTCTTATATGCTTATATCTACAAAATATTTGTATAACATATTTGAATGAATGTATTAATAAAATATATAATTAGGTAGTACAATAGGGTTGATTCGTGTCTGTAGCAGCGCCGCCGTCCGTCCCGCGCGACACCTCACTCGGAGGACTCGCAGAGCCGGCTCGAACTGGATTGATCTATTTTGGTATTTGTGCGACAGAATGAATCAACTTTTATATTCCAAACATGTCTAAGTGTGTCGGTGTTCAGATTCTCAATGTTTCATGTTACCCGACCCCATGTGTTTCAGCGACACGCACTCTATGTGTTAAAATTAAAAAATGTTATGAAATACGCTTTTCGACGTTATATACTCGTGAAATATATATTTATCAGTAAAAAAGTTAACCTATTGTATTTGGGCTTTTGACATTGTTTTATGAAAGATATATCTAATGCATTTATTGCTGTACGTAACTTTAATATATTGAATTCTCTAGTTTGAGATGGAATTAAATAATTGTGATATATAATATCACTATTGTGTAGATAATCAAACACTCGATACATATCATATTCATGTGACTTATATGTAGATTATTGTAATATACTTGTATGAACATATCATAGTGTGTTAGAGTGGAACGGATACATATCATAGTTGTAAGAGTAGTCATATAGGCCTTGTTGTTGTTCTTCAGTGGTGGGTGCTGTGCACTGGAGACCCCCCCCCGCGGCCGCTGGTGCGCCGGCGCCGCTGTACCTTACACATTGCATCTAGCAGTTTACCTATCGCCCTATAATTTTAAACATAACCTAAATACTATAAACATTAAAATTAATAATGAATGATGTCATTGCTGAACATTGAACTCAGATGTTACTAGTACAGTAAGTGATGCCTGGTGGGGTCTCCAATGTATCAGGGCGGCTGCCACTCTGTTAGATGACCTGCTATTTACCTACAGTATGTAGTTCTTGTTGACTTGTGACCATGTTTGTCGACGCCTGCGCCCGCGCCGACGTCTAATAAACTACACTATGTTGATGTGTTTGATTTTCTTTTTGTTAATATCCTTTATTCTCTTAGTAAAGCTCCCTCGCAAAGGTTATGGTTTCAGCTTATTGGTTGACTATTACTTTTGTAAATACTAATACTATCAATGGCTGATTTTTAACAGTACTGAGTGTAGCTACTTGAAAATTCTGATAATCTGTCAGCTAAATAACTAAATAGAACTTTATCTTGACATACATCATCCTCAATGTCAACTGCACAAAAGTCGCTGGTTTACAACTGGAGGTAATAAAATAAGCAGTTATATTTACAAATTTTATTAATTTATACAAAATTTTCAATACTTAAACTAATTTTGTACAATTAAATAATACTTTTCCAGCAAATCACATACAACATCCGGAAGACGTACGAAAGACATTTGACTAAATAAATAGAGAGACTAAATTATAAAAAAATGGTAACCGACACGAACGAGCGCCCTACGGTGAGTTTTACTCAAGTTTATATAGCGATGTGTCTGGTCGATATAGAGTATGGCAACGGGGACAGCAGGAGGCAGAGGGGTGGGGCGCGGGGAGCGGGAACCCGGGGCAGGCGGGGATGGGTGCTAGTACTGGTATCCGCCGTTGGCGTCGTAGCTCTGGTTGATGGTCTCAGGGACGCCTCCGCCTTGTCCGAAACTGGAGCCGCCCGAGTAGCCGCCTCCGTGTCCGCCCCCACTGCTGCCGAAGCCGCTGCCGCCACCAAAACCGCCGCTGCTAAAACCACCGCCGCCAGCAGATGGGGCACCATACGAGGATGACGGGGCTGATGGAGCGCCGTATGAAGACGAAGGCGCAGACGGAGCACCATACGACGAAGACGGGGCTGAAGGTGCGCCGTATGATGACGAAGGAGCCGACGGAGCGCTGTATGATGATGAGGGGGCTGAATGTCCGCCTGACGAGAAACCTCCTGAGTGGCCACCAGAAGAGAAACCTCCCGAGTGACCTCCAGATGAGTAGCCACCTGAGCTTCCACCAGACGAGTAACCACCTGAGCTTCCACCAGACGAGTAGCCACCTGAGCTTCCACCAGACGAGTAGCCACCTGAGTTTCCACCAGACGAGAAGCCACCGGAATGACCGCCTCCCGAATGTCCGCCAGACTGTCCTCCAAACGATCCCCCAGAAAATCCACCGCCGCTAGGTGCACCGTATGACGAGGATGGTGCTGAAGGAACGCCGTAGGAAGATGACGGGGGTGCTGGCGCACCATATGAGGATGATGGGGGAGCAGGGGCACCGTAGGAGCTGGAGGGGGCGGGGGCGCCGTACGAGGATGAAGGAGGAGCAGGGGCACCGTAGGAGCTAGATGGGGCGGGGGCGCCGTAGGAACTAGAGGGAGCGGGGGCACCGTAGCTACTGGATGGTTTTGGAGGAGGTCCATAGGATTGTTTAGGAGGTCCATAGGATTGCTTAGGGGGTCCATAAGAATTTGATGGCTTTGGGGCGCCATAGCTAGTAGATGGTCCAGTAGGCACGCCATAGCTAGTCGCTGGAGGTCGGGCAGGAGCGCCGTATGAGCTTGAAGGTTTTGATGGAGCCCCGTAGCTGGAAGAGGGACGAGGTGGCGGGGCACCGTAGGAGCTTGAAGGAGGAGGAGCACCATAGCTGGATGATGGAGCCGGAGCGCCGTAGCTTGATGACGGTGCGGGGGCACCGTAGCTAGACGATGGGGGGCCGTACTTGCTGGAAGGGCGTGGGGGCGCGCTGTATGATGAGGATGGCCGACCGCCACCGCCGAACCCGCCTGACGGAGGCAGGTACGACGAGCTCAGCGGCGCTGCGTGCAGAGGAATGGGGGCTACATAACACATTGTATACTTAATTAAACATACTGATAAGTCACCGATATTACCTGCAACCTGACCTTAAAATTATTAAAAACCACAACAATGTACAATGCAGGCAAGTAACTATATGTTATGTCACGACTAACTTTCATTTCTTCAAGTAACATACCTACGCTTTAAAAGGTACAGCTAAAGGTAGGGGGCAACCTTTTAAATATAGTCAAGTCATTTAACTCAACGATCGCTATTTGTTATTTTCAATCAAACAAACTTACGTCATTGTCATTGGTAATAGATATTCAAACTTGGTTCACAAGTGCTATTGGTGCCAATAGTACGATTACTGACCCCAGTTCCCATCACATGCTATCTCGAATCTAATGTCAACATTAAAACTAACACTTCGGTTACAAAAGAGTACAAAAGTCATGATGGATGTTATGAAAAAGTGGGACAGTTAGTAACATTCTATCAAAACTAGGAAAAGTATAATATGTAGACGGTTTATAAGTTTCAAAATTTCTAGTTTAATAGCCAGGCTGAGGTTACAATGGGTGACTCTAGACCGTGCTGAGAACCTTGTCACTTATGAATTACCACTATGGAAGTATATATAAATATTTTAATTAAGTAATGTATGATAATGCATAAGTGACATAGGTAAGATACCGGTAATATTTACCATCTCGTTTATAATGTTTCTTGTGTCTGGGAGGTGTCGCCGCTACAACCGCTAGAAGCACCACTGCTGTCGCCAACTGTAACAACCAACATCGATTGAGACGTCGCTCGTTTAACATCTTGACTACCGAACCGTAGGAACTAGCTGCTTTGATTTTCAGAATCATTTAAATGATGATTACCGCGAGTGTTGTCATTGTTTTAAGGTTGTTACGCACAGTGAAGTGAAGCCCCCTCAGGCACCGTCGTTGAGCAAGACGGTAATGTTTGCTCTTGAAGCAGCGCACGCGCCGCCATCGCCGACGACTCTAACCACACTTGCACAATCACTTACGAAACACTATTTTCCTTAAAACCAAGGATTTGCTAAGTTAAATTCACGAGGTGGGATTAGTCATTGAGATTTACTATTTGCAATAGCAGACTAGAATTTAAAAAACCTTTTGTGCCTTCATCATGATACCTTTGTTACCTAAACTGCGAGTTAAGGGGGATCTACAAGTTAAATTTAGTTAATTCGCTCAAGTTTATGTATTTAATTGACAGTGCCGATTACCCATTCTACCAGCAATTTATAATAGTTTACATTTAACCAAAAGTTCTTCGTTATAAGGAGGTCAAAGTTATTCTCATTATGGTTTATTTTGACAAGGTTGCTGTGATTTGGTTACAGTTAACAGTAGGAAGGTTTGTTGATTCAACCTTGTCATAGCAATGAGGCCTATGCTACTAAAGGCATGTCAACTAACAAGAATACAATTAAGGGAGGAACATCAATCTCAGCTTCATCGAAACACTTAAATAACAGGAAGAAGAATATTTATTACGGTAGAAACCGTACGGTCACATGGTGCTTTCAATGACAGTTTAGTTTCTCTTCTAAAATCTTTGTGTGTTGATAGTTGGTAGGTCGGTGGCGTAGAAACCATAAACATACACTTTCGCGGTCGATGCTATCTTGCATCGCCTAACGGACGCTGGGAGCGCACCGCTGCATCAGTAACGCGGAGAAATTCAGCATTTGAGGGAAATAAAAACGTAATAAACTTCCTTTCTAATCTCTGACATTGTTAAAAAGCTGCTGCTATCTGAATAACAAATTTGGAAGAGAACAAGGCGATGTACATACGTGTATAGCTACTATGTAAATAAAAATTTGCGCAACGTGCCCTATTGTTACAAGCTCATCAGGGTCTCAAATATAATTAGGAAACATCTTGATAACGTACAGATAACATACAAGTAATCCACGATATTTGATTACCATAAGTTACCTGCCTAACAGCAATTTTGGAGGGCTATGTTGAAATAACTACAATTATTCAAGTGATTGCGAAAACATCGGGATGGAACATTGTTTCAAGAAAATCATTAAAAGTTCTTATATGCAATTTCCGTTAAAAAGATAACTTTTTCTGTGCGACTAATTGACTGATTGTCAAAACGCATTGACAAAAAAACAAAAATTGGAGATACTAATGTTGTTTTTGACTGATATGACAAAGTGTTGAACCATGACTCTGAGCGCCGATACAAAGTCAAGTAGACGTGATTCTGTATAATAATACAATTGGCATATTACCGATTGATTTTGCCCTCTGACTTTAATTTAGGGGAACAGAAAACGAGAAATATTAAAATAATTACAGGCTAATGACAGGTGATGAATCTACTCCAATCAAAAATAATAATGATAACTAATAATTTTACCCGGATACAGTTTCCATATATGTACCTTAAATATGGCTAAAGATTATCGAGATATGCACGTATTTTATAAAAAAAGAAGATTAGTTATTTATCTGTTTGGTTTGCATTGTGCTCTCGTGAATGCCGCGCTTTGGTATACGTGTCATTCCAGCGTTGTTATTAAACAGTGTCAGGTATGCTGTTCTTGTCATAGTTGAGTCGCAACAATCTCAAACTCATACAATACATTGTTGTAACGCAGATGAACACAATACACTCTCAATATGAACCAAAACATCGATGACGTAACAGAAACAGACGGAGACAAACCGCAGCCGAGGTTCCTGAACCGCGCCGACTCCGGAACTCTGACATCTGATATCTAGAGTAACTCGTGGATGCCTCATTAGTGGCTATGTTGTAAAACCTGCGAGTGAACGCAGAGACGTACTTAATCTATTGTTAATTCTGACCACAGCGACCTACTGTAACCGGAACTGCACCGTGTAATGTACAACTAGGCGAAAGATAATAAAATTAGATGTCGAAATGTTTCAATTGTGCAGTAGGTTACAATGTGGCGGCGAGATCCGCGGTGTGTTTGTACACACATAATGCGTGTGCCTCTCACGGGACCGAGTCCCCGTGGGAGCCGCCACGCATCCACATTGTTCCGAATGTGGAAACGCCGCCCGCGCCGCCCGCAAGACGCGGCCAGTTCCCGCGGTCCGCAGATACATCACTCACCCGCCACCCGAACGGAAACTATTCACTTAATTAAACCGTTCATCTTTTTCGGTTGATCTACTTCGACAATGGCGGCGTTTTTAGGATTCACACACAGCTATTGTTGGTCTGATGATTGGAATTAAATCGATGTTTTTGTGCGTTGCTGTGAGGAAGTTCGATATCTGCGTGTACGCGGAACAATGCACCGAGCCGCCGCCATGACACTTTCCATCGACACGACGACGATCGAGCTTCCTGGACATTTTTTTATATTCAAGCAAAAATAATAATTAAACAAATGACTGCAACACAGAAGTGATTTAATGTGCCCTATAAAGTAACAAAAAAACATATTAATTAATGTATTCAACCTCGATTCATTTTAATGACGTTTCGTCTTGAAGAATAATACGGTATTAACATTAATAGTACGTTATGTTACATATAATAAATAACAATGCGATCATATTGCATGCAGAATTAAATTCAATAAATGTAAAGAATGACATAACAGAATTCACGTGCGATTCTCACAGAGAAGTTGTGCTAGATATATTGTTTGAACGTTGTTCGTTTTCACCGTTGCGGGTTTTCTTCTCAACAGCCGGCGTGTCTCCGCCGCGGCTGTTCGGTGTACGTAACATTAGCGACAGAGTCGTTGGTTGCGTAAGAGGTAGAAACAACGTCTCTGTGAACTATGACCTGAGGTTTTGTCGGCCGAGTGCGAAATAAACGACGCCACATTTCTTTGTGAGCACTTGTGTCCTACTAACTCGGATAAGTACTAACACAGAGAAAGTCAAGCTGCAAACTGTATGCTCTTGTGTGCTGTGATGATATAACTCTCAAAATTAAATAGCATTTGATTCAATGTTTCGCTCTTCACTTTAAATGAATTATAATTTGAAATCCCACAGCTGATAGGTATCATACAAGAACAGTATCATTAAAACCATTTATTTTCGATTTCATCTCGGAAATAAGTTTTTATCGAGTCGTCATTAAGAAAATGCTCTCACTGGCATTGACTCGTGTTGTCATTACTGCGGCATCCGCGTCCATCAAAAATAATGATTTTTATGGATCAGAGTAATTGCTTTTTTGCTGGATTACTGAGTTAAGTTAAAGTCCACTGTGCCATTATGGAGGTCCCGACTACCGAGTGCCTTCATCACGGTAAGTCGCGGCGATCGCAACGTGAAGCCGTGTGCGGCGTCGGCGTGACGTCATGCGCGGAAGCGCCGCGGCCTTGACCTTAGCTTTCTCCGCGCGGCGCGGACCTGCGCGCATCTCCGCCGCGCTGCGTGTGCGACTGTTTACGTACATAGTACATACATACATTTCGAATGTGGGTTTTGAGCACGTATGCCAATGTTTTATTACTTTCAGTGAACTTACATAACAGAAAAACAATAGTGCGTTATTAAAAGGTCATGTTTTGATGGGGACATCAAAATGTAAGAATCTGCTCGTGCAAATAAATACCTACACGTACTGTTCACATTTTATACATATCCATGCGAATGAAATGGAACGTCTGCTTTAGACATTGCTTTTTTTGCTACGACCTCTGTGCCTAATTTGTTTGCATAAGTAGGCTGTAAATGAAGTAAATTATCATAAAACGAATATTACAATACTAGAGGCAGGTGATTACGGTAAACAGTATAACATGAATGGTCCATTACGCGAAGTGCTAAGCTGCAGCGGAGTGACGCAAGCGGCGCGCGCGACGACAACAGCAGCACATCATAGCACTTGCAGCTGCTTCCTTTGCCAATAACCGTACATATGCATTTTAATAGAGTTGACGCGACGCAAATGGTAACTGTTACAATTTTCAATCTTACAAGTTAAGGAATTATCAACATAAACTTGAATATGGAAGTTTGTAAAAAAAAACGTATTGTGTCAAAAAGTACCACAAAAACTTCTAAAACTTATTACTTAGAACCGATTCCGACAAAATGAACAAACTGTACGGGTATTGCGGATACAAAACATACGCAGCGGAACGAGATGACGTCACGTGCGGACAGCCGCGCGGGCGCGGACTGGTTGACACCAGGCATAAGGCAGGTGGGCACTTGATGAACGTGCCACTACCCTCGGAGCTTTGACCAAGAAACCTTCACACTTTCCCTAGTTTTAACTTGCTTTCATTCAATTTAAATGACAGAAAATAAAAGGGCGTATGTAAAAGGTAATGTTTGATGGGGACACCAAAATGTAAGAAACTGTTCGTGCAAGTAAATAATTATCTATTCGCATTTTTAAAATTTTAGTGCTGTATGTTGAGCGTCGGATTTAGTTTTAGTTAATAAGGAAAAGAAATACTTTAGATGTAATATTAATTGCGATTCAGGAACTTTTTCTTTACCAATATTTAATATACAAAAAAAATATTAATGGACTCGGGACACTGAAGAATGTTTTTAACTTGCTTCGTACGAGTGTTCCACAATAAACTAATTATAATAGTAATCTCACCACTAGTCTGAGCCTCGCCATCGTGGGGTGTCTCCGGGTTGGAGAGGTTTCTGTAAAATTAAAATAAATTTATAAAAGTGTACTAGCTGACCAGCAAACTGCTTCCGTTCCAAAAGATTATTTAGATTATTCCTCATTTACTTCGTTTTAATTTACTTTTTTTCAGTTTTAACAACGTAATAGGCGTGACGAAATGTAATATATCTTATTGATTGTAAATAAAGTAGTTGTAGATATAACTAATTTATTGCTTGAAGCAGTAGATGTTATAGCAATTCAAATCAATGGACTGTATCCAACACTGCAATTGACGTTATACTTTACACTCATTTTTAACACATTTAGTTTTTTGACTTGCTATTTTTTTACGGAATTTTTTTTTAACAAGAAACGTAAATTTGATTTTACTATTTTTGTTGAAAATTTACAATTATATGGCGATCACGATTTTACAAGTTTCTCGTATTGTTTTGGAATACTAAAGTTTTGGGCGGATTACGGGTGCATATCTCACGTCACCTTTGCCGCAAGTACTCACCGAGGAGCGAGTGTTGCGTGTGAGGGTGCAGCGACTCGAGCGAGGTAGTGCGGAGGCTGGTCGCGGGGTACGGAGGTGCGCGCGCGCCGACGACTGCTCGATGCTGCGTGCGGCGCCGCGACCGCGCTATATACGCTCCTCGCCGCCCCTCTCCAACGCATCTCCACGCGCATCTTACACGCAGTGCACTATTTTGGTCTATTTTAATTTTAAGTACAATTTAATGTATCTTGACTAAGTGTTAATTAAGTGTTGGTAGCAATTAACAGCGTCGTATAATCGGAGTCCAATGTCACAGGCCGCTCACAGAGCGGGAGTCGCCGCTGCCGTAAACGTTTATCGTTTTATTATAATTGCTTTTATGTTTTGAGCTTCATTATTTCGTTTATAGAGTATGAAAGTTTGTTTAACAATTATGTAGCAACTGGGGTCTTGCTAGCGATTTATTCACCAACTCATCTCGGAGTATACTCCGGATTAAACGTTTGGTGCTTTGGTAAACTAGTAGACGCCTTGGATGAAAGAATACCAAATATAAATTTTAAAACACATGGATATTATTCAAATATAAAGAAATACATTATTCAAATGCATAAAAAATATAAATGAATGCAAGGAATTGCAACACAAAATAATTTTAGTTTAATGTGAAAACAATACAAACCTACGAGAACATAATAAAGCCTGTATTTCCATCAAACTAATTAACTATGAATAAACTATAATTCCTGGGTTAAAGTTATGTTTACCGCGAGAGCATTGTTGAACACATCAAATATTGCCAAGTCTCATTGCAGGAGATTGCTATCTGCAGGGTATTACAAAACCCGTCATAGCACCAATAAACGATATTTTCCTCTTTTCATATAAAATTGGTCGGCATATTAATTAAAATAATACTTAAACTTCTGAAAACTATGCTACTTGCAAACGCTATGCAGATTATTATGGTCGTGTGTGTATGATCACCGAAAAATAAAAAAATACACAACTCATTTAGCCATGGCTTAAAGGGAGTTTACAATCTATCGTTAATATACAATGTTTTTCTATTAATGCACTTTCTTAACACAGGGAGAAAACCTTCATCTAGGTGGTAGATTCTATAAGTTTGACATAGTCACAACGACGTCGTGAATTTTTCTCTTAAAAATCCTAAACTCCATTCTAATTTACTTCTATGAAGTGTCATGATAAGCTTATTTTCATAAATGCTTATTAATTATTGCAATCAATCTGCATAACTTTAAATAAAGTTCTAGATTCGGTAAACAATCAATCTATGAAACAGAGCCTCATTCTGACACGTGGTAGGTAGCTATGATAACGGCACGAGCAGGTACACGCAACATGACCGGGCCGTAATATTTGTTAAAATTATGCAAATAACACCACTTCATATCCGCGTACACACAACATCGTGTAGATAACCATCTGAGTTCGAAGTTCCCATAACATTACCATCAAATTCAGCAGTAACATGCGGCCATGTGTGGCTGCTGGAGTCGCCGCGGCGGGGGTAGGGAAGTTTCCAATAATGTCTCTAAAAATCCTAGGCGTCTTAACTAGAAAATAGGAACTGAATACTTTTACAATCAAGGTCGTTCTGGCTTCCTTTTAAATTAAGCTTTATTACAGACTATAAAGATAAATGGAATTTTGCAATAAGATTGAACTAGTGTGTGCAGGAACGCGTGCCCGGACATAGTCGCAGGCGCATGTTCGTAGAACGCGGTCGAGATCGTCGCCATCTTCTTATCTGATAGCACACAACCTGTTCTGGTCCTCGAACTGAGAGGTCGCCACATCGTGGTGACCTGCGCAGTTTAAGGACATTATCTTACAAGTATTTTTACGTAGAACTTACCGCATCCGTTAACTTTTATGGTTTGTTTATTCCGCTTGCTAGTCATTATTTTGAGCTTTTTTGTTACATGGTTTCTTAAACTTAACTTAATTTTTTTAAGTTCTTTACAAGAATCTAGCGATTGGATTGCTTGTGTCAAATCGTTATTATAAAAGGTAATGAATGGAGCTCCAGACGATTGTCGTTTGTCCGTCTATCTCTCACGCGGAAGCATCTTTTGTAAATCCATTGAATCACACTTCGTATTTATTTCGCAACATCGACACAACTATCTTGATATTAGGTATTTATTGACGTTACGCAATAAAATCATACAATTGGGGATGTTGCTGACAAAAAAAATTAATGCAACTTTACTTACCAAATCATTGTAGGGCAATAATAAAACAATCAAAATACCAGAACACTCCTAAGCAATAGAATTCCATTGTTATATAAAGTTAATTCGATATTAATATTCATTTGCATATTCGAAAGTACCAAAACGGTGAAATTTCACACGTATTGCACATAGTTTAAATGTGCTGGTAAATTAATCTCTGCGTATAGGTATGCCTATGCTTTAACTTAGATAGAAACGATATTCATAGGAAGCTTCGAAAGAAAACATCGAAGAACTAGTCCACAATACTACTATACTATATGTATTTGTGTAAAGCTGTTTAATTGATAGCCACGTGCATGAACATTGCACTCCAGAACTGCACGTCTCATCGCAGCCGGTTCATACACACTATTACTACCTTGGGGAAATTTACCACCAAGTATAAAACAGGTTAATTGTAAGTAAACAGTTTTAAGTAATTATACTTACTATACTACTATATTGCATTACAAAATAATTATTTCGCAATGTAATTTCTAAATTATTTTGTGAAACAGTTTGTATAAACGACCCCCAGTGTTCGTGCGGAGCTTCGAGCTTTTACATTCATTTTAATATTTTAATGTTGTTGTAACGAGCCCACTCCTATGAAAGTTTATTCAATTTAAAGATATATATTTGATAACTGTTTAAAATGTAGTGTATTTGTATATTGTTGATGAGTCAGTCGGAGTGTGAGTGCTCCAGAAGAGCCGACCCAGACCCGCGCGCGCGCAAGGTCGCACGACTCCACTTCTCTGCATGAACTGCGATCCTCGCCTGATTTCATATCTCAACGATCTATATCGTAATTGACCGACTTAAAATTAAGTGCATAAATTAAATTCAATATTGTTTATATAGTTGCGTTACAATCGGTGAAATATTTTATTTTAATGTAATAGGATTAGAAAATTAAACTGCCATTACAAATATGGATTAAAACTGGATGTATTAAGCAACTCCCCGAGCTAGTGTATAATTTCAAGCGTTGCGTGCCATCAGTGACGTTGTATCACACAGCATGTACATGCAGTGTGTATGACGCCGGCGCGCTGGTCGCCGCAGCCTCCTGCTAGCGTCGCGTGCGCATAATCATAATCACATAAACTACAAAACTGAAATCGTTTCGTATAAAAACTAGGTTAAAGCTGTCTCACTCAATTTGTGTCAAATGACGTAAATTGACATATTTAGTTCCAGTAACTTAAACAAATGTTGTCATGTAAACTTTTATTACTGTTTTATAGCTTGGCACCTAATGCTTTGTTTTTTTTTGAGGTAATCATGGAACTTATACAAAAAGTATTACATCGAATAAGGCAAAAAATTATTTTATGTCTATCTCTATGAGCTAACATGAAAGAATTTGATCAATTGTTTACATGAATGCCTAGAAGGAGTAGAGCTTAGCGTAGAACCAAGTAATTATAACACATTCCTTGCCAAAACACAATAAATGATATTGTTTTTAGCTCGTAATCATAATAGATATTTTGTGACTTAGTTTACATTTGTGTAAATTATGTAGCTTTTCAAATTCCTTGCACTACGTGCAACAATCATAACCATGAGTGATGAGATCAAAGACCCGTTACTGAAGTACCATCATCTATTATTATACAAAGTGAAGGGGTTCGAGATTGTTCCCATTTGTCCGTAGCAACTACGGCATTGCACAGCAGCGTAGCTAGCAGCCTCTCCTGCTACGAAGGCCGCAACATTAATTAATATGTTTTGTCTTCATTAAAGTGTATTGCCAGTAATATAAGAAAAAATATATAAAAAGACGTCATTAAGATTGAATTGGAAAAAAAATCTAGTACTAACTTTAATTATTTTATTCTTTACATGGTATGCAGCAAAGTTTGCAATCCGTGTTTGCTTGAAACAATATCCACTTACTCCTTCTTAAAACAAACTGTGATACAGTTGCTACTTTCACTTGTATTCTACTGTTTATATTAAATCTGTAAGTCGTGTTAATCAATTGTTTAATGATATTACAGTTAGCTAGCTAATATAATATCCCTGACACGTTGTAGTAAAACCGTCCGTGCAGTCAGCACGAGTCAGCCGGGATCCTCCGTCGTCAGACAGCCGGCGCGTGATGCTCACAGATACGAGTATTACCAAATAATGATCTACTAACTACTACAATAAGTATATAGTGGCTTGCTCGTGACCGCCGTGGTGAGAGGAGGTGCGGGGCGGTGATTGATCGCTGTCCTTTAATGTTACTGAATCTCATTACTTATATACTATTTATGATTTAATTATTATATTATTTCAACGTGTTTTTTTTACTTAAAGTCTTTAACCCATTTTAATCAGCAAATTGAATTTATAAACAAGTGTAGTGTACGTTCGTCTCGTACTCAAGTAAAAATATTCAACGTAATTCAATTAAATGTACAGAATTAAATCTACAAATCACAACAGGTTCATCTTCAGGGAAAAATCGTTAGGACGCGGGTAAAACCGCAGGGTGGAAGGCTTTTTTAATATTATCTACTCAGTAGCAGAAAAACCATAGAAGCCTCTTGCAGTTAATTTGTTCGTAATAATATTGTCATAGTAGTGGAACAGTCGCAAGGGCAGGCGGTAGATCGTCAAAGTCGCGATCGTCAGGATCTATAATGGCCGCCATTGAGCGGCGCGCGCGCACGTATCTCGGTCATCGCTAATGGCTGATGGGAACCTTTATTAAGTGCAAAAAGTTAGTTCGTGTGTTTGGCAACTCACGACCACCCGTGGGCACCTTCTACTGCTCTGTGAGCAGTGAATGGGATATCAACTTGTTACAAATAGGCATAGTCTGTAACCCTGAAACTAAACATACTTTTTTGGTTCATACTTTCCTATAGAATTACGAGTAGGGCCTCAGAGTATCTTAACCTGCTTTACAACTTGATTAAAGAATTCTCAGATTTACTGTTTGTGTTCAGGAACATGGGATCCGTGAATACTTCGACCATGATAGATCACATTTCGCGTTCTCACATTATGAATTATTACTTTACAACTTCGTTACTTTACGCTAATATCTGATTGTAGTTAGAAGTGGAGAACCTGCATTCGTAAACTATTGTATTGTGCCTGAAGATAGGTACGAGCGGATTACGAATTGTAAAATAAATTAAAATCTTGTATAATTGACGTGGTGTGAACTAGGTGCGCAATTTCACAATATTTGTAATTTTATGCATGTGTTAGTTTATGTATTTTAGTAATTATGTGCTTATAATGTATGTGTGCATAATGTTTAAATGTACCTTTTATAAGTTAGACCAACTTTTATATTTTTTAAAACTATTAGGCACAAAAATACTTCAACTTTACTTTACCCACCTAGGTATAAAAACTGGTATTAACTCTTCATTATTCATTTTATATTTTAATTTAGTCTGACACAGATATGAAATTGTAACATGCTCGTAATATTATTCTGTATAATTTCTATACAATATAATAAAATTCTAATTAATGCTAAACTATACGCAATGTTGTTATACAAGATACTAGATAATTAGCCGACGATCGAGAGCAACTCGCAGGAGGAACAGCATGTACTTTAACTAATTCTATTTTTTATAGTTATTTTGGTACATGTTTTTCACGCACTAACGGTGAGGGAAAACACTGTGAAGAAACCCATATGATAGTATGATTATTAGATCCACCAACCCGCGTGGTGGATTATGGTTCAAACCCTCTCGCTGTCCAAGAAGGAGGCTTGTGCTCAACTATTGGCTATTATTATTATTATATGATATTGGTCTTTGTCGCAAAGGGACGGGATGGATACCCTCGCTGTGCTCCTGACGTCACAGTTAGCCTCCCTGGACGTTTGTACGTTCATTACAGTGAAGAGAAAAGAGTCAATGCTGCGTCTAGACATTACGACACTGGCAGGTAACACCACCTTGCTATGTTTACTTTACGTTCTTTTAGATAATCGTCTCTTTCGTGGGTATTTGACTCTTGCCACGCCGTATGCTGGGTGGTTCAGTAGGCTAATACCATGCGTACAAACAGCGTGTTTGTCTGTCTGTGTGTCGTCACAGCAGGTACCCATCACGTATTCAAACACCGCAAGTGTGATGCAACGCAAACCTTAGGACTTATTTTTTGCATTCTGTTTACTCAGTCTCGATCACTAATTTGTGTTTGTTTAACGCGTGTAATGTACTTCCTACATTTTATTTATTAAGTAGATCATTTGAAATATGAAAATAGAAAAAAACGTAATTATTTTATTCCTTGGAAACATTAACTACGAGATCCTGAAATCGGTTACTATAGGTAATACCTACACTTCATGAGATTATCTGAATATAAGAGCCTACATTATATTATTTACTTGTACTTTAATCAACTAACTAATCTTCTTTCTTATTTTAATAATATAAATAATATGGTTAGTAAGTCTAAGAGATTTCTACTATTATCTAACATACCGATTACATACACTTCACACTTTTATTTCTACTTCATTAGCCGAATCAATGTTCTGTGACAAAAACCCCATCACCTACTTTAGTACTCATCACACAATGAATCTCCATGAGATGACGAAATTAATGTAGTGATACTTCCTGACGCGGCGGCGGCGCGGGCGCAGGCGGCGGGTGCTGCGGTGTGCGTGTGACGTAACGACCCACTGACCCCCCGCCGAGCCCGGCCGCGCCAACAATACCCAACCATTGAACTATTCTACAATTCCAGTAAAAACATTAAAATTTATTTACTTCTATGGTAACCGTTTTCGTAATTCTTGACAGTTTGAGTGAATACTCAATCAATTAATTATGTACGCGTCAACCTAAAGTTAAAACTCAATTAACATTTGATACGCATAATTTATTTCGAGTAAACGCAAGTGTAACCACATCAAAGTTTAACCACGGCCTTGCCCACGTTATCTCCGGCAAGCATCCCCACGAACGCGTCGTAGATGTGCTCGAACCCCGCGGTGACGTGCTCCCTGGCCCGCAGCCGCCCCCCCGCCACCCACGCGATCAGCTGCAGCAGCGCCTCCCGCCAGCGCGCCCCCGCCCAGCGCCACACCAGGAAACCTTCCATTTTGATCTGCTTGAACACCAGCGCCGGTTGGACTAAAGTCGCTTTCGGCAACTGCTCGGGATCAGCGTTGTAAGCACTTATGGAACCGCAACAGGCGACTCTACCATATGCATTCATCAGGTTAATGACGATACTGCTCATCTCTCCGCCAACATTATCAAAATAGCAATCGATTCCGTTTGGAGCGGCCTCTTTGAGAACCTTATTTACATCTGCCGTCTTGTAGTTAAAAGCTTTGTCAAATCCAAGTTCCTGTTCCAGCCATTTAATTTTATCATCTGAACCCGCGAAGCCAATAACTTTACATCCTTTGATCTTGGCTATCTGACCGACCAGCGAGCCGACGGCCCCGGCGGCGCCTGACACCACCACGGTCTCCCCCGGCTTCGGTTGGCATATCTCTATAAAGCCGAGGTACGCAGTGACTCCCGGCATGCCTAGAGCGCCTACACCGAGCGATGGAGATAAGCCTTGCAGATCAGGAAGCTTGTAAACGATGTCACCTAGATCCTTCATGTTGCTATCATTTATTATGGTGTAGTCGCACCATCCTTTATGTGAGAACACGTAGGATCCAATAGGGTAATTTGGATCTTTGGACTGTAGGACGCGGCCGACCTGGTAGGCAAACTGGTCGTAAGGCAGCGGACGGTCGGCGTTCAGCACGCGGAGGTAGGGGTCCACGCTGACGACCTCCACCTGCACCAGCACGTCGCCGTCCTGCAGCGGGGGCAGCTCGTACTCCACCACCTCGAAGTCTTCTCTCTTGGGGACACCGCGAAAGTGATTCTTCACTACGTACTTCCTAGCCTTCATCATCACAAAGTATTTAGATGACCAATTCTGAATCAAACAATTTAAAAACTATATGGAAATGACCCGTTTACGCGTGTTCATCTTCTATATATGAGACTTGTTGGAAACCTTATCTGTCACAGTATAAAAATATTGTCCTTCACATGAAACTACTAACTGCAATAACAGATTATGTACACAAGCACATTTAAATCATACAGAATATCAGTTGTAATATAAGGTAGGCACGTTATTTAAATAAAAATGAACCGTCAAAATTTATGAATATGCAGAACTTCATAGCGATTGCACCAAATATATGTATAACATTTATTTTTTTTAGATTGTTGATCATTTAATGAACAAGGCTTGTTTAAAATATTTGTTACTAGTGGCCGCCCGTGACTCCGTTCGCGTGGAAGTCGGTTTCCCGTGGGAATGAGATGTTTTCCCGCGGTAAAAAGTACCCTATGAGTTATTCTGATGTATACCTATATTACTGCAAAGTTTCATCCAAATCTATCCAGAAGTGTTTACGTGAAAGAGTAACAAACATCCATACATCTCTACTCACAAACTTTCACATTTATAATATATTAGGATTTAGGGAGTACAACCACGCGAAGTCTGGTCAGGAGACTAGTATGTCATGGAAATATATTATGAATGAAACTTCTTGATTATGTTTATCGATCAATTTAAATATTGAAATACAAGCAAATAATTCGCAATTCATGGTGTAATATTGACGACTTGATCACAGTTTGCAACTAAATGCGTATAGGCCACGCGCAGTGTAAATATGAACGTCAAAGTTGAGTTTAGTGTCAAGTTAAGTTTAAAATTCAAATTAACTACTTATATTGCTTGGAAATTGATTAAAAATAGGTCTTAAACATAAATAAGAGATCCTCCATGAACTGCCGGGAAGGCAGGCAGTTTTACAAAAAATATACAATATAAATTGTGATATTATACTAGGAGCTTCCAGTTTTTAAAATTCTATAAATCTAAGAACAATCATAATTAAGTCTATAGTAATTAAGTATACAATAATAAATTATAACTAAATAAGTCTTTTATACAATAATAAATGAAACCAAAATCTTATCCAAATAATATTTTCCTACGTGGTTTTTTTTATACAGGGTCTGTCGTAATGAATGGATAACCCGTTACCTACAGTTGATCCGGATGTGAGGCTATAAGAAAATGGTGTCTTCTTGCCAGGGTTGTCAACCATAAGAAAATGGCGTAGACTTTTAAACTTTTTTATAAATTTCGCTATTTTTTTCATTTATTCCGTTGCCATTTCTTCAAATTTTGATGTATTTGTATAATTCTTTTAGTATTATACTGCTGAAGACGTGTTTTATGTAATTTAAATACAATTTTAGGTGTTATTTACGTTGAACATTATCAAAATACTCATTTTAAGAAAAACATTTCCAATTTTTTTTCTTTATGTCAACTTTTGATCATCTCCTGTGGAAAAAAAAAGTATGACGTTATAGCTGCCCATGATCTTAATAAATTGTCTAGTATGTGTAGATTCTAAAAAGGTATAACGATGTGTACTTTACAAGCAACATTAAGTTACAGGAGCGAGAACACTAATCAAGGTCGGTATTTTTTTTTTCATGTTATGTTATAAATGGTTGTAAAACTTCGTCATAATGATTTTATTCTATCAAGATACTTTGCACAAACACTATCGGGCCACTAATAGGATATTCAGAAGAAAACCCGGTTGTTTTTGGGAAAAAAATAACATTACTCCACGATAATAATGTAATGAAAATGTACAAATGAAAATTGTTGCGCTCTAATAGTTACATGCGACAAACATGTTGCGACAAGTTTATTCGAAATTGAAACGGATTTTAAAAATCGAACAAGACCGCATTACAAAGAAAAGGGTACTCATCACATCAGTGTGATTTTGACCATCGCATGTTCTTTTGTTCACATTGGCCCCGATTCTGAAAACACTCTCTAAACTAAACTAAAACTATCGCTGTCACTTACACATCAATAAGACAGAGACAGGTAATCATTTTAGTCCTGTCAAACTAAAATGTACGTGCAATATGACACGGCGAAGGCAATTTTAGGCAAGTCCTCAGCGCATTTCGTTCAATTTCACAATGATGTGGACTAAATTTAGTGAGACCAATGTACCTGTCTTGTTCTAATACGAAGCATGAAAAAGTGACAGCGATATTTTTAATTTAGTTTTAGAGAGTATTTTGAGAATCGGGGCCACTATTTTCGTCAATTTGTTACTGCTTTCTGATATTTGACTATGATTTTCCTTGTGATTTGGACTTGATAACGTGGTGATACTAATGACTTTGCTCACATTTACGGACATTGTGTTGCGCTATCGATTGAACTTGTTGTTTTGGAAAAGTTTTTGTGTAGTTTGTGTATCATCCCGCAACAGTACACGCCGGCCGAATACGCGAACATGCATTACATTTACGGTGTATGTAATGGCAGCACCAATAGAGCTGCTAGTGTTTATCGTGTAAGATATCCAAATGTGCGACATCCTGATTACCGTGTGTTCATTAGAGTGCACAATGCATTTATGGAAGGACGATTTCCTTCTAATTTTTTCCACTTTTCTTTGTAATGCGGTCTTGTTCGATTTTTAAAATCCGTTTCAATTTCGAATAAACTTGTCGCAACATGTTTGTCGCATGTAACTATTAGAGCACAACAATTTTCATTTGTACATTTTCATTACATTATTATCGTGGAGTAATGTTATTTTTTTCCCAAAAACAACCGGGTTTTCTTCTGAATATCCTTTTAGTGGCCCGATAGTGTTTGTGCAAAGTATCTTGATACAATAAAATCATTATGACGAAGTTTTACAACCATTTATAACATAACATGAAAAATAAAAATTCCAACCTTTGTTAGTGTTCTCGCTCCTGTAACTTAATGTTGCTTGTAAAGTACACATCGTTATACCTTTTTAGAATCTACACATACTAAACAATTTATTAAGATCATGGGCAGCTATAACGTCATACTTTTTTTTTCCACAGGAGATGATCAAAAGTTGACATAAAGAAAAAAAATTGGAAATGTTTTTCTTAAAATGAGTATTTTGATAATGTTCAACGTAAATAACACCTAAAATTGTATTTAAATTACATAAAACACGTCTTCAGCAGTATAATACTAAAAGAATTATACAAATACATCAAAATTTGAAGAAATGGCAACGGAATAAATGAAAAAAATAGCGAAATTTATAAAAAAGTTTAAAAGTCTACGCCATTTTCTTATGGTTGACAACCCTGGCAAGAAGACACCATTTTCTTATAGCCTCACATCCGGATCAACTGTAGGTAACGGGTTATCCATTCATTACGACAGACCCTGTATATTGGTCTAATCAGTCCGTTCAATTCGCTCAATTCGTTCAATTCGTTCAATTGGTTCAATTCGTTCAATTCGTTCAATTCGTTCAATTCGTTCAATTCGTTCAATTCGTTCAATTCGTTCAATTCGTTCAATTCGTTCAATTCGTTCAATTCGTTCAATTCGTTCAATTCGTTCAATTCGTTCAATTCGTCCAATTCGTTCAATTCGTTCAATTCGTTCAATTCGTTCAATTCGTTCAATTCGTTCAATTCGTTCAATTCGTTCAATTCGTTCAATTCGTTCAATTCGTTCAATTCGTTCAATTCGTTCAATTCGTTCAATTCGTTCAATTCGTTCAATTCGTTCAATTCGTTCAATTCGTTCAATTCGTTCAATTCGTTCAATTCGTTCAATTCGTTCAATTCGTTCAATTCGTTCAATTCGTTCAATTCGTTCAATTCGTTCAATTCGTTCAATTCGTTCAATTCGTTCAATTCGTTCAATTCGTTCAATTCGTTCAATTCGTTCAATTCGTTCAATTCGTTCAATTCGTTCAATTCGTTCAATTCGTTCAATTCGTTCAATTCGTTCAATTCGTTCAATTCGTTCAATTCGTTCAATTCGTTCAATTCGTTCAATTCGTTCAATTCGTTCAATTCGTTCAATTCGTTCAATTCGTTCAATTCGTTCAATTCGTTCAATTCGTTCAATTCGTTCAATTCGTTCAATTCGTTCAATTCGTTCAATTCGTTCAATTCGTTCAATTCGTTCAATTCGTTCAATTCGTTCAATTCGTTCAATTCGTTCAATTTGTTCAATTTGTTCAATTCGTTCAATTCGTTCAATTCGTTCAATTCGTTCAATTCGTTCAATTCGTTCAATTCGTTCAATTCGTTCAATTCGTTCAATTCGTTTAAATCGTTAAATACGTTAAAATCATTTGTTCAAGTCGTTCAAGACGTTAAATCAAGTAAAATTTTTAAAGTAACGAATTTTGGTAATTTGGGGAAAAATCGTTTAATTCGTTTAATTTTTTTAAATCGTTAAATACGTGAAAATCATTCGTTCATTTGTTAAATTCGTTAAATCCGTTCAGCTAAATACTCAAAAACGGAATAATAGGTTTTATGAATTAGAAATTTGTGTAATATTTATTTTAATGTGGGTAGGTATATTATTAATTTTTGCTATATCCTGGGGTAATTTATTATAAAGTTTTGACACAATGTCTATTACATTTTTACTGTAAAGTGCAGAATTTGGAGATGTAGTAGCTATTTTGTGTTTGTTTCTATTTGATTTGTAGCTTGTAAATAAAGACATATTAGATTTCACAAAAAGACAAATTTCATGAAACAGGGTATGGTAAGAAGTTTAAATTGTTTAAAGTAGGGTTGGCAGCTATCGGTATTTTGGTGGTTATAAGGTGTTAACTTTTTATAAACTGGTTAAAATCTTACTAACTCGGTAACCTATAATAAGAACCTGAACGGCAGCTACATTATCCTTCAGAATCGTGATTATATTAAAAGTTAATTATTTTATTAATAAAAAAAAATGTTAATAAAAAAGTTAGCCCATTTGCATATGGTTTGATAGTATCTATCAAACTTTTGAGACAGCTTACATAACAGAAAGAGATATTTTTAACTTAAAAATAAGAAAATTTTAGGTTTACGGTTTTTTGGAAAATTACATATATTTTAAAGTAGTTAATAAATTTATCCACTATATGTTTAACTATAAAGTTCCAAGTCTCAGGTGACAATGACGCTGTATTAAAACAATACGTCGACGGCCCCCACGTAAACAATCGAAACTGCTAATCCTCTACTTTACAGGAGAGCGATTTTTGGTTCAGAATTTGATTTTTACTGTACATTAATTTCGAATATTCGATATGACCACCGTGTAATAAGTAGAAAACTCGACGGCTTTATACTATCTACAATATTTTTTTATAAATATAATATTTTTCCTAATAAAGCATTTTCGATATTTTACTTTGTCCCCGCTGGTTACTTTTTTATCGAATGTGCCGGTTTCGATAGTTTTTTATGCCAAATTGTTCTAGTCTTCTATTGAATGTGCATGTTTTGATACTTTTCTACAGCTATTTTTTCCAATGAGCTATTGAATGTGGTACTATCGATTGTTTTTTTGTAACATTTTTGAAATAAATGTCACGTGATACTAGATTCGATATGTTTTTGTTCCTACAAATAATTAACATCATACTTTGACTCTTTTTTTTCTAGGACAAAGAAAGTAAAACACGATCACATACTGTTTTTTTTATTATTAAAAATGAAAACCAAAAAATGGGAAAACATAAAAAAATCTTATTTTTTATAAAAAACTAAAAATAATCATATGAAACTAAAAAAAAACAACATTTAATTAATAAGATACCACGTATTAAGAGATCAACATGAGATAATTATCACAAAATCAACTTTTTATAAAATTATTTAGTAAAAACTAGAAATCTTAAGTAAGAAACTTGGTTTCGAGCTCATACGAAATAATACTTTTCTTTAAGAGATTGTTACTTGTGACTTAAATGTGATAGTCACTTAAAAAGTCTATATTTCTTAAGTAGGTACAGACTTAAATAACAGCTTATAAAATCACACTCTATTTTTTGCTTACAATAAAAAATAAAATTGAGAGATCAAATAACAACTATGGCTAGTAAAAAATTCAGTCTTCATCGTTACTATCTTCATCATTATTCTGTGAAGTTTGAAGTGTTTTATAAAAATTATGATATTGCTTTGGGATATGACCAGCATTACACAGTGATAACAAATCTTTATATTTTGCTTCCGATATCGACAAACTACTAGAATACAATGGCGATAACTCACTTTCTTGGTTTCTTACCAATGTTTTTTTATTGCGACGGGTCTGAACTAAAGTATTTAATGCCATGTAATCTGAATCTAAATCATATTTGTAAAGAATAACGTTAGGGTCAATTTTTTTGACATGAATTTCCTTAATATGATTCCACTTCACATCTTGATTTTCAGAGTATTTTTTCCAATTCCTGTTTTCTAATAAGGTTTTAAAATCAAATATCATGTCTTGAGTAACTTCAGTAACTTTATAAGGAGCACTGTTTGTTTTTGCCCAACGAACTAGCGCGTACCATTGGTCAGGAGTATAAATAATTTTGCCTTTAGAAGATCTTTCAACAAGAGCATGCACGCTGTCAGCCTCTTGTTGGGTGTGGCCCGACTCTAAAAAACGGTGTGTGATATCAATGTTGAATTTTCGGCAAGCGTGCATGTAAAGGCTGTAGACAACCCTGTTGCGATTCTGCCCGGTGCAATTATCCGACCAAAATCTGAAGTCATGTGCACCATCTGCTACTTTAAGCCGGATAAAATCTAACAAGCAGCTAGCGACCTCATTGGCTCCACTTTTGGCTATATTTTCGGGCCACATGACATGATGCTTCTTTCATTCCAGCATCAAACACCGTCAGATGCATTAAAGATAACTTATGCTTATAGTAAAAAAAAGAAACCTCTCCACTAGGGCAGTTAAGTACCTTTTGAAAGTCATAAGTTGCACAAACGACTTGGCCAGGATTTTGAATGGAGAATGTTACTAGGTATGCCAAATCGCTTGAAATTTTGTCTCAGTAAAGCCTGTATGCATACAAATACACTAGTTTTTGTTGTAATCAAAAATACCCAGTAGTTTTGATTTTATAGGCATTCAAAGTTTCGAAAAATATCGAGTACCGCTAACAGTCACGTGACCGCTTGTGACGTCTTACCACAACGCGCCAGCGGTGGCGCACATAGCTGGCACAGTATTTTATTTTATTTTATTATTTATTTAACATTTAATGTATATTTTTTTTGTGTTTTCGGTCGCGTATTAGTAAATATAAATATTATTCGTTATTATACGTTAATAGTAAATATTATTCTATTAATAAATTGGGTATAGGTTTCGAAAAAAGGTAATCGTGTAATCTATTTAAAATAGATGAATTAATGGCTGCGCATTATTTATCAAGAAATAGTGATTTTGTTGCCGCCGAAATGTTTGATATGTTCTATAATGGCTGCGCATTATTTATCAAGAAATGTTCTAAACTGTTTTATCAAAACAAAATAACCAATATAATAAAAATACTAATGGAAGAATGCAAGTACAATAGTAGAAGTATGTACCTACCTACCTATCATTATTTTTTTACGTTAAAGACAACAAATCATGTATCATAGTTTTGTAGCTATAGGTAGGTACGTCCTTCTAATATTATAAATGTGAAAGTTTGTGAGTATGGATGTATGATCTACACGTAAAATCTACTGCACCCCAAGTCAAGTGGCAAGTGATATTTGCGATAGCGAGTGAATAGAAAAAATATGTATGGAACTGTCAAATTGCAAGCTTGTCAAAAATGTCAGTTTCGTACAAATTTATTCTATTCACTTGCTATCGCAAATATCACTTGCCACTTGACTTGGGGGGCTGGACGGATTTGGATGAAACTTTGCAGTAGGTTACACATCAGAATGACACATAGGGTACTTTTTACCGCGGGAAAACTTCTCATTCCCACGGAAACCGACTTCTACGCGAACGGAGTCGCGGGCGGCCACTAGTATGTATACAAAGATACCGCTCTTCTAAGTAAATTTAAATAAATACATGCATTGATTTAGTACTAACTAGCTTTAGTTAGCAGGTTCGCCCGCGTTTCCCTCGGGAACTGTACATTTTCCCAGGATTAAAAGAAGCCTATGGATTATTTCAGTCTTCGTCCAGATCCGTTCAGTACTTTTTGTGTGAAAGATAACAAACACAAACACAATCTTCCGCGTTTATTATATTACTAGGAAGTAGGATACCTATACGATCTAGATGTAGGTAGTTGAACGTTACAGATGCACTTTACCTTTACTATTTTATTTAAGTAATTTAATTTATTTTTTATTGCAAATGTAGATGATATGAACTAAACCTCTTTTATTTATTTGTATTTTTACTAACAAATTGTTTAATGGTATTGGTAATGTTCAAGTTAAAAGATTTGGTGATGTATGTATGTATCCTTTGGAACTGTAAAAAACAACTTTTCCGGCGAATTGATAGTTGTATTTTTTACATTTAGGCACAACACATGATTTCCTAGTTGGATTAGACATTTTTAAAAGTATTTAGGTTTAATTTAGACGACAAGTGCGCGCGACCGCGAGCGTACTGAGTGAGCCAGACCGAGCCAGTTGTGGTGTGACGTCACACCGCCACCGGCAGCCCGCGTCGTGCGGTAGCAACTTATTTTACTTATAAATCGGAAACTAATTGACGCATCGAAATAATTCTTTCACCAGTATTTTTTATTTTTGACAGAGAATACGAAGAGATAATAATCAAAATTTGTTAACATTCTCCATTGCGTGTTCTTTATCTGCAGCTTTGTATTTACGAGCAGTTTCCTTATTTAATAAATGCTTTGTATGGGATTCTTTTACTTCAGCGGTAGGGTTTTCTATGTTCTCAAACGCATGGCACTTATCACATAAATCTTTTTTTGGCATAAAAAATGCAATATTCATGTAATCGTTTACAATAGTTCGGTATTGCCTTTCCGTTTGTGCTGTATTATTATAGTTTTGCAATTGATCCCAATCTTTGTATAATGTAAACATCTTAGCAAAACTTAGATTGTTTTCCAGGTATACGAGTATTTTGCTGCTGCTTTTCCTAGTGTAATGGGACTCAACAGGCTGGAATGACTTTACATGATCACAGACACTTCGAATCATCTCGTCATCAATTTTTTTTGGGTGATTTAAATGCTTTCCCCTGTTGTCAGTTCCCGTAATGCCACTAACAAGTTTTTCGTGAGCTGTACGAATTAATTGGTCTGTAATGGCAAGGGTGGCACAAAACATTTTTTGGCACACCTTCATGGGTTCAAAGTTGTTGGAATCTTCATTCGGGACAGGTAAATAGTATATAGTAGTAAACCTCCTTCTCGATGGCCCATCTTTAGTTTGTCTTTTTTTTCTATTTTCTTGGTAAATTTGTTAATATACTGCCATTGCTTAGAGTGGTCTGAGAGGTTCCAAAACTTTTCAAAAATAATTTGCCTAATTTCTTCCTTAATATTAATAGAACACTTTAGTTTGCAAGTCAAGGGACATGAACTCTTCATTGATTTAGCTGGAATTTCCTTACCTTTTTTACTTAAGTGTTTTTGACCGGAATTTTTCAAAATTTTTCTTCTAACATCAGTCCATTGGTTAACGTGCCTCTTACTTTTCTTACCGGGATCTTGCTTGTATGTTCTTTTTCTATTTACAGTAGTGGCGTTAGGTGTTCCTGGTTCAGAAGCTGATAAGGATATTAATGAATTTACACTAGGAATATCAGAAGGTTGTGGGACTTCGTCGTTGTTGAATGATTGTTCAATGTGGCTTGTTATGCGATAAAAGTCTTGAACAGAGCTAGGAGAGGGAACAGGTGTACATTCATTGCTGTTTAAAACAACAATTTCAGAATCTTTAGGTAAAAAGTCCTCATTAACCGCATCATTTTCGTTGTAAACATCGTTTAAATATTTCCACCCTTCGTCCGTGAACTGACATCGAACGGGAGATGCTAAAAATATAAAAAAAAATATGTTAAAAATGTAACACCTATCGAAAATGCTAGACTTTGACGTAGTAAAGTATCGAAAGTTGTATATTCGATGGGTTCGTAGCAAAGAAAATTATCGAATGTACCACTTTCAATAAATTTTCGGAACAAATATCAGAAAATAGTATCGAATGTGGTAGATTCGTTATAACAGAATTTCTTCTTGTTCAAGAAAAGTATTGAATCTACCACTTTCAATAGTTTAAATTCAAAAACTCAAAAATATAACAGTATTGTCTTAAATTAATCATAATAAGTCTACGCAGGTGTACAATACATAGGTTCCACTATAAAAGTATATGTAAATACTACGTTTTTGCTTTAAACAAACCATTAGGGCTAATAAATAAAATACTTACCGGGTTGATCTTCGTGTATTTTGGAGATAAAGGTTCTGTTGTACTTTCATTCCGTTTTCTTATAATGTTTATCATTTCTTTACCTTTTTAATTAAAATTTGAACAAAAATAAACTTAAACTTAACCTCAAAATCACGCGTGCGTCACTTCTCACATTTCGCGGAACACTGTCGGAACAGGTAGGTTCGTGTCGCGCGCGCGCATCGCTACCCACGAAAAACATCGATACTGGCTAGTTCAATAATTTAATGTGCTCTCTTCGTTCACTTACGATTCTGTTCAATTGAAAAACTGTTTAAAAATAAATATTTTTACAAAATTTTAATATAGCATTATATATCTTTGTCTCTGCTTTTTCTTACTGCAATAAAAAGAAAATGATTTTTTTTCAATTACGATAGTATACGTGGGGGCCGTCGACGTTTCAAAAGCTGCTTGCCGAGATTGACTGTAATACATGTAATAATGTAAAGGTAAGGATGTGTGGATAAATACTGGGTGGCGCAAAAGTAAAGACCCTATTTGGTTCAGCTATAACTTTCTTTTTAAATTAGAAAACTAGATTTAGGTTTTTTTTAATGTATATTTGTGCCCTTAAATTTCGTGCCATTAGGATTTAAAGATGATGTCTTTTAAATTGTGACCTTCAGAGTTGATGCACATTTGAGCCCTATTTATGTCATTTTGCATAACTTGCCGTAACACTTCCTGCGATATGTTCCTTATTTCTTGATGAATGTTATCTTTTAGAGCTGCGAGAGTCTGAGGCTTGTTCACATACACCCGAGATTTCAAAAAACCCTAAAGAAAGAAGTCTGGACTGGTCAGATCGGGTGATCTTGCAGGCCAAGGCAAATTGCCAAAACACTAGATAACTCGGCCTGGAAAAGCGTCCCTCACTAAGTAAGTATGACACGATTATTCCACGTTCTTGGGGAGTAAAACGGTCCATGTTTATTTTTAGTGTATTTTACATTTGTTCACTACACAATTTTGAACAACAGAATGACAGGAAATGTCATATAAAAAAATAGTGATATTTTCTTAAGTGCCAGTACTTTTGCGCCACCCAGTAATTATGAGTTTGAAAAATCAAACAAGATCATTCTAAACTATTTATTTTTATGATTTAATTTTAATTACAAAACACAGTGGTTTAAAAATTCAGTCTTTGTCTTAAAGATGGCTTCACACTTTGACTACAGCCTTGCCAAAGTTCTCTCCCTTGAGCATCCCGACGAATGCGTCGTAGATCTGGTCGAACCCCTCCGTGACGTGCTCGCGCGGGGAGAGCCGGCCCTCCTGGATCCAGCCCACCAGCTCGGAGAACGCCGCCGGCCAGCGGTCCACCCACCGCGTCACCACGAACCCCTCCATCTTTATCTGCTTCGACACTATTGCCGGCTGCAATATACTAGCCTTCGGAATGCTCAAGTCGTTGTAGCTGCTAATACTTCCGCACACAGCGATCCTTCCGAATAGATTCATCTGATTAATAATGACACTGCTCAGCTCCCCACCGACGTTGTCAAAGTAGCAATCGACGCCATTGGGGGCGGCTTCCTTCAGCGCTTTTCGAGCGTCAGCGGTTTTATAGTTAATAGCTTTATCGAAACCGAGATCTTTTTCAAGCCAACTGACTTTGTCATCGGATCCAGCGAAGCCGATAACTTTACAGCCCTTGATCTTAGCTATTTGTCCCACGAGAGAGCCCACAGCGCCGGCGGCTCCTGTCACTACGACCGTCTCGCCGGCTTTAGGTTTGCATATCTCGAGAAGTCCGAAGTACGCAGTTGCACCTGGCATGCCGACAGCACCGACTGCGAGCGAGTTTGGCAAACCCCGCAAGTTCGGCATTTTGTACATTATTTGTAAATTTTGTTGTGCGTCTTTTGTCTTTTCACTCCTATTCAGAATAGTGTAGTTGCACCATCCTTCGTGTGAGACGACTCTGGTTCCGATGGGGAAGGCAGGATCCTTGGAGTCCTCGACTACACCGACTTGGTAACTGAATTGGTTGTACGGAACCTTATTGAAAACGTTATATGCTCGTTGATATGGGTCCACACTAATCCATTCTGCCTTCACTAGAATATCTCCATTCTTCAATGCAGGTATCTCATATTCCACGACGTCGAAGTCTTCCTTCTTCGGCATCCCCTTGAAGTAACTCTTCACGACGTACTTCTTTGCCTTCACCATGCTTGACGTTTTAACTGACTGAAACAATATAATTTTACTTTTATAAGTACTGCAGCAAAAATATTCTTTATAATGATGGTTTGCGATTACATTATCATCAATCTTATTGATTCCATGTTCTAATCTTTGAGATACAACCTACTCGTGGTGAGATAGTATTTTTCCCCTGTCTTTACTAACGTATTTAAATCAAAATTATAATTTAAGGAATAAAAATGACAGCCTTTACACGTCCCACTTAGTAGGCTAAATTAATAAATATATTTATAGTGACAACACTAAATCTGATTTAGCTTGTATTAATGTCGTTAACGCTAGGTACTGCTTTTAATTGTATCAACAATAAAGTATTAACTGTCTAAAACTGACAGCAATGTCTATATCACTTCAAAAGTGGTACATACTTACTACAATCACTTAATAAATAGCTTTCCGCCTCGCAGTTTTACTCCCAGGTTAAATGAGTTTAATCACCCAAATGAGGTATATTTTTACCTAAACCTTTAAGTAAATAAATTCAAATCTTAAAGCTGTTGTCAATGATTGAGTAGCAAACTAACTAACTTGCTTATTATAATATAGATAGGTACATAATAAGATATAGCTACAGTAGAAATAAAAATATTATTTTATCAGTTAACAGATAACAAAGATAGTGCTTGCGTGGTTTGAAAAACAACAACAAAATGTTTATTTGTTGCTGTGTCATTCATGGGTTCAAAGTCCAGGTTGACGTGCGAATTGTTAGGCTGAACCTGGAAACGAACTTACGTTGTCGTCTGCATGTTGCAGGGAGGAGGCCCTGGCGAAGTCGCGCGCGGGCGCAGCGCGGGCGAGGCAGGCGCGCAGGGCGGCGCGGGAGACGGAGCGCAGCATGGCGGCGACGCATGCGCGGGGCCGGCCGGCGGCGGGGACACTGACTCCACGCCGCGCCGACCTTGGTAGTCACTTCGATAAAACTCGTTCGAGAATACGTGGTGGCTTGTTACAGCCGGTTTTAGATTAGACAATATGTTTTGCATTGTATTTTTGTTGATAGGTTAGCTAGTTTAGTTTATTTTAGGAACTCATTGAAAAATAGCAAAAGCGAAGTAGGTGAACATGGATTAAGTTAGTTATGTATTTGTACTTAGCGTTAGCTTAATCGCAAATAAATATTTCTGGAAACGTCAATTCAATTTGTTCTCCTCATTATAGTATGACGGCATCATCACAAGAACAAAAGCGTGGAAACTAACAAGAGCCATTCTATGTCCAAGCTTTTTTAAAATAAGATTTTTTAACACAAACAAGGCAGGAAAAATAAAAAAAAACCATACATAAATATTTTAACGTATAATAATTATCTTAAATTTGAAGATAACAATCCAAAGGAAACACAACAATGAACAATTAATAAATATTTTGACACCGAAAAATAATATAATAATGATACCCTTTCTGTTATTAAACTTTGACAACAGCTTTGCCGTGGTTATCGCCAGCAAGCATTCCAACAAAGGCCTGGTACAGCTGGTCGAAGCCCTCGGTGACGTGCTCGCGCGCCTGCAGCTGTCCGCTCTTGATCCACGCCACCAGCTGCACCATCGCCTCCTGCCACTTCGCCTGGTCCCAGCGGAACACCAGGAACCCCTCGATTTTTAATTGCTTAAACACCAGCGCCGGTTGGAGTATAGTTGCCTTCGGCAAATTAGCATCGTTGTATGAGCTGATGCTGCCGCACACGGACACTCTTCCGCCCGGGTTCATTTGGCTGATTATTGTGCTGCTTATCTCACCTCCCACGTTATCGAAGTAACAATCTACGCCCTTCGGTGCAGCACCCTTCAATGCTTGAGCGACGTCCACTTTCTTATAGTTAAACACTTTATCAAAGCCTAGCTCCTTCTCCAGCCACTGTACCTTGTCATCGGTACCTGCGAAGCCGATTACCCTGCAACCCTTAATTTTTGCAATCTGACCAACAAGAGAACCAACTGCCCCAGCAGCGCCGGTCACCACTACAGTCTCACCAGCTTTAGGTTTACATATATCCAAGAAGCCGTAGTAGGCTGTAACTCCTGGCATACCCACAGCCCCAACACCGAGGGAAGGAGACAGCCCTTGCAAGTCTGGCAACTTGTAGATGGTATCAGACCGGTCAGCCGGCTTGATATTGAAGTTAAGAATGCAGTGATCACACCAGCCCTTGTGTGAGACTACTCTCGTGCCCACGGGTGTATTGGGGTCCTTTGATTCTTGAACTACGCCAACTTGGTAGCTGAATTGGTCGTAAGGCACTGGTCTGAATCCGTTATAGGCTCGTAGATATGGATCTACACTAATCCACTCCGCTTTGACTAGGACTTCACCATCTTTTAATGGTGGCAGCTCGTATTCCACTAACTCAAAGTCATCTTTCTTTGGAACTCCTTGGAAGTGCTTCTTCGTGACATACTTCTTAGCTTTCACCATTTTGCTGCAACAAAAGAAAACAAACATTCTTATTGCTTAAGGATAATACAACTGCTACGTTGATGGAAAGTGAATTGATAACACAGGATGATGTATTATAATTCGATACTTCGGAGCAATTGTATGAACGTTGCCGATAATTTTATTGATTTGATAGAAAACAGCATTTCTGTTAACTAAATTATAGAAGCAGATCTTAAAAAATTAAAATTGTTACACTATTTTTATTATTATTACACACATTTTGATTAAACCTGCAAGTCTACTTACCGGCCGGCTAATCACAACAATGGTTTCGTTTACACTAGATTGGAGAAGGACTGTGAGTAAACTGTATTGATAAAAACCGGATGCGTCAATTCTATGGTATCGACCGCGCTGACATTGGCTTTGAAAGTGATTTAACTGCGCAGGCGACGGCCTGAGGCAACTTCACACCGTGTGACGTCATGTTATCATGGACAATGTGCGGCGATGCCAGCTATCCTCTTTCAACTCCCTGTATGCACAACTGTCTTACTTCGTAGGTAAACAACATACAATAATCAAATAAAGAATCTACTGTACAAGTAAACTTGTTTTCTGTTGGATAACTAATTGAAGATTGTGTTTTTGTAGGTATGTAGGTTCTTATTAGTTACGATTATTGATTAACTTGTAAAGCTTAAAAAATTTTTTTAAGGTAAATTATTGCTTTTACATAACTTAGTTCAAAACCAAAGACAAAAATAAAATATCCATAATATAAAACCTATTTTTAATATGAGCAAGGGGGTCAAGATTAAAAATTACCTTACAAGTAAAATAAATAAATAAATGATAGCATTTAGCTAAAATAAAAAAGAAAAAATATCAGTTTAATCAACCAAATAAACACATTAAGGTCAGTCAAAGTTTTTATTACACACTGATAACATAATCACTAACAAACATATTAAAATAACAATTTGCTCTTAACATAAGAAATACTTGAAAATGTTATAGAGCCCCTGCTTCTTTTAAAGATTTTTCAAAGATTGTAAACTTGCATTGAATATCCAGGTTGGGATCGGTCCAGTCTTTCTCGGTCTTATCAAACCAGAAGTACCTTCCCTTGACGTCCTGAGAGACGTCGAGCGCGAGGTAGGCGGGCGCGGCGCCGGCGCCGGCCAGCGGCAGGTGCCCGCCGCCGCCGGTCATGTCGGACTGGATGAAGCCGGGGTGCAGCGCGTTCACCGCCACCCCGCGCGCCGCCAGCCGCTGCTGCACGCGCGTCAACGCCGTCAGCGCCACCTTCGAGATCCTGTACGCGAGCAGCTCCATCTCGTAGAAGTCCTCCCGCTTCAACGTGTTGTTTTTGGCCCCATCAAGGAACCAGTTGACGAAGGCGTTGACATCATCGACGGTCGCGGTCTCGCTGGTGAGTCGTCGGATCCACTCCTCGTTCTTGATGTTGGCGATGTGGCCCGCGTCGCTGCTGATATTGATGACGCGCGCGTTATCCTTCAGCACCGGGAACACCAGCTCCTGTATCGTCAGGAGGCTAAAGTAGTTAATATCCAGGATCCGTTTGGCATCCTCGTAGTCGACGATGTACACGTTCTTGTTGATGACGCCAGCATTGTTGATGAGTATGTCGAGGCCGCCGTGTTCCCTCTTGAGATGGTCTGCAAGCCGGGCGACGCTGCTTCTGTCGGCGACGTCGAGCTGCAGGAAGCGCGGCTGCAGCCCCTGCTGCTGCAGCCGGCGCACGGCGCGCTGCCCCTGCGCGGGGTCGCGGGCGGTGAGGTACACCACGCCCACGCCGCGCCGGCACAGCTCCTGCACGATCGCCAGCCCGATGCCGCGGTTGGAACCGGTCACCAGCGCCACTTTGTCCGCCATTTTGCACGCGGGTCACGCCACACAATAAAATGATCTCGATCATTTAGTGTTATTTATAACGAGCGCGATAAGGTTATCTCAGCCCCAAGACTATCGCAGTGGATGTTTTCCATGGAACCGGGTAGATCCAGTATAGTAAACCATACTGTTTGTGAAATAAAACATTGTTTAGGTTATCCTTCCGATAGTAAAATAACTACATCTCTTAACATTTATGATAGATCTTAAGTAGTGCTTTGATTACTTACATAATATAAACGTATCTTTTAATACAAATATTTTTGGTCTTATTTGCAGAATGGTGTATTATTAACATACGTAACAAATAATTTACATTGTTTTTATATTTTTATCCATTTTCGGTTGCTCTAGAATACAAGGATTAGGCATAAAATAAAAATTAAATGCTTCGAAGCACCTATTGGTGTCGCCAAGTATCTATCAATTTGAATGTGAATTTCCACCCCATCTCTTAACTCTAAGGTTGAACCACAGATTAACAAAATAATACACAAACAGCAAGATTATTAAACACTATTTTAACTTTTTTTAATGTGCAAGATTAATAATTGTGCTCGCTCCTCGAGGGACTTAGTTAGATCGTATTTAATGATTAAGCTATTTTTTTCCGGCGGCAACTTTTTTGATGCGCGAATAAATGTGTTACCTGGATTTTGCGATAAATTAATTATCTTTGGTGCTCAGCAGAATAATCTTCAGACCAACAAATACAATATATATGTATTTTCTAACTCCATTCACATAACTCAACAACTTATAGATTAAAATATTGATTGACCGCATACTCATTATGTTAATTAATTGAAATAAAGAGTTATTTCAATCTACGCAATAATATAAAAGGGTTAATTGTTCGTTTGTAATGATATTATGATAGAAACAAACTTTTTGCTTAACACCAAAACTTAAAATTTTAATTTTTAAGCCAACAGAACCTACTTACAGAAGTAACAAAGAGTATAAATGTACGTATTATTAGGTTTGATAAAAGTAAAATTGTTAATAAATGAGCTAGATGCAATATTCCATCTTAAGTTAAAATAATTCTTAAGCGTTTTACACAGCTTCCTAGATAGGGATTTATAATTCTATCCACCATTTCTTATTGCGAAAGCGATTGGTTTCAAACAAGTCCGTTTTATATCCGTCGATTGGCCGGAATCTTGACCCAAATATAAATCTGTGTAACGATCGCGGGTCTCCGCCGGCGCCGGAGCCTAGTTGTGACAAGTTGAGGTTTATTAGTGTTCAGCCGGAGGTGGCGGGCCGGGGGGCGCGGGCGGGGGCGGCCGGTCGATACTGGTCGAGGGCCGCCACCGACCACACCAACATCCACACGCCGCCTTCTGCCATTCCATTGATTGTCAAAAACATTTCTGTAGAAATGACAAGACATAAACAATTCTGAAGATATTTACGAAAGTTCATACTCATACTCGCATATTATAAATACTAGTCATCACCATACATATTTTCTTGTATATGTTACGGCTAATACCCGAAGTGCGGCTACACCTAGTTTTAGCCGGTTAGAAGTGTTTTTTATATGGAAAACTGTAAAAAAAAAACTATACCTATGTATATAAAAACTGGCTTGAATCATGAGTCGACGGAGTCCCGCCACGCGGGACTCCTTTTTCTGGGTGGTATCAAAAAAGTAACCTAACTAACCTAACCTATTGATGTTCTAACCGGCTAAAACTAGGTGTAGCCGCACTTCGGGTATTAGCCGTAACATATACATGAATAATCGACTGAGCGACAAGTAAATTGTACAAATAAATGCGGTGGAATCAAAACGGTTAAATTATAACTATTATTTAGAATCTGCATGTTTGCACACGATGCTCTTGTACACAATTAGTTAATGAGTAGGAACTATCTATAGTATAATTGATCAAGCCTGCTCGGCTATTATGTAAGCCAATGAGAATCGGAATCGCTTTTTTAGATAATGCCGTAAATAGTTTAATGAAGAGAAGTTTTTGAGCTTAACAGAAAGAAAATAATGTCTTCACGTTAGCCGACACATAAACTGTAACTACATCGAGGATCTTTTTCTAAGCTATAACGGTAGATAAAAATGACATCCGATTCTCATTGGCTTGCATAGTAGCTCATTAAGCAGATTTCAAACATCGCTTATAATAGCAATTATACTGTTGTTAGTGTGATTTAAAAGTGGTTCGTAACTCAAGTAAATACAACTTACTACCTACAAGATCCAACTTGTTTGCTTGTAAAGTCTTTATCGATACTATATATAAAAAAGTTATGTAAACAAATTTAATCAACAACAAAAAAAAGTTTAAATATGAGATAAGGTTTTCATAAACTAACGGACGAAAACGAAATCTAATCTTATTGCAGAACGAATTATGAGTAGGTTTAGTTTCTAAGGTTTCTGTAATTGCTATTTTTTTTATAAACCTGAAACAAGCAAGCCCCTATTGCGCAAAGGTCTTCAAGGATGTTAGTTTGGTAGTTAAATGATATATAGGAGTTATAAAATATTGCTTTCTAACTGGTCTTAGAAATTAATTTTTAGTACCTATATTATAGGTAAAAATTAATTACACATCCAATTTAATCAACTAACTTGTTTATAATTGTACTTATTGTAAAACAAAATTAAAGCAATGGCCATGAAGACACTGCAAGGTTGCATGTAGAAATTTTTGCCAACGAATTTTAAAAGGCATTATACAATTTTTTATTTGTTTACAATAGCCCGCTGAAAATATTAACTTTTTGCTGTCGATTATGATGTTTTGGAATAACTCATAACGAGCCGTTTCTTTTTATAATATACATATAGATGGTAAACCTAGCCGAAGTCGGAAAAAAGTGCTGCAGCTGCTCTGCTTTTACTGCTTTATTTACTTACATGACTGGTCGCAATGTGCTACGAAACTATTTCTAAGTACGGGACAGGGAATTGATTAGATTTCAAGACAGGAATTCGCGAAATAATAGTAACAGCGTAACGTAAAGCTCGTGTTCTTGCACCGGTGTTATCTATCACAAGTGGCGGCTCAGCTTCATCGTGTTACTTAAAATCTCTATAAATATAAAATTCTGGTGTCACAATGTTAGTTACCTTACTTTTTTAGATTTTTACCAAATTTCATATGCATATTCAGTAGGTCTGAAAATCGGTTACTATCTATTTTACATACCCCTAAGTGATAAAGGCCACCACCCCTAAAACTTTTTTTTTTAATATGGTAAAACCACGTTGCGGGGTCAGCTAGAGATTTATAAATTCCATCGTGCAAAAGTCGTCACGATACTGGTCTATTTAATAACGTAACACCTTGATCCTACTTTTAAAAAGTAACCATTGCGACGTACCTAAGTACTAATAACAACCATAATTTATTTTCATTATTTTATGATTAAATTGCTAATTTATTTTCGCTGCCGCGTCTGCAATCTGCATTTCAGTTACTTATTTCAGCCGTGCCCTTCAAGAAGCAACCCTCCTTTTTACGACTAAACTAATTATTTTTGCTTAGGACTTTCCAAATTAGCAAGTATAATACATAGTTCAGAACTTCGTTCAAGCATTATTATTTATGTTATTATTGATCTCAGGCACATGTAGAAACTAGATATCCGCATGCGGCTTTAATAAAAGATAGTAACTTGACTTCATGTAGTAACTACTAAATTAAAATAAACTGCGTAATCGTGAAAATCCATTTAAGGATGTTTTATATAATCCAAACTATTTACCGCTTAGACATTTCTTTTGCATTTTATAAGTTGTGTAACTCAACTTGTAAAGTTTATGCAATATATCACTAATAAGGGGGTAAACTATCATGTATAAGGAACTCTTCCTATTACTGACGTATTAAATTATGACCGTAAAGAAAGCGTCAAAAAATATATTTTAAGAGCTTTCCGCCGTGCGGCTACCCCTGCAGCTAAATTGCTTTTCCTGTGGGAATGTCTTAAAACCCTATCTTAGTACCAAATTTCATGGCTCTAACTTCAATAAATAGATTTGTATAAAAAAGTATATTAGTTTCTTATTGACCGTTTTGTTAGTGAGAAACGCGCTTCGTTTCAGTGGCGCAGCGGTATATAACCTGACATATATTGGTTTTTATGTGTAAAGACATCATACAGAATGCACCGGAGCACAAAACGATGACAATCCGTTTCAGTGGGCTTGTAGAGCTTATCGTTTTATTTCCGTGACCGATTCTACGACCACGTTCGTGGTCGTATCGTTCGCATACGTTTAGGGCTGATACCTTACACGTCTTGAAACACTGCGAATGAAGGTAAATTAATACGAAACTTATTATTGAATGCTAACTGTTCAATTACTTTTCCCTTTTAGTTTCCCAACAAAATATTACATAAAACTAAATTCTGTATATTTTTTATTAAGATATGTTTTACGGACAGCTAATTACGAAATGGAACAGAAAAAATAAATGGCTCACGACTCAGAGCTTGAGAGGGATTCCATGTCGTTTGTTTTGCATGGTGGCCCCCGGGGACCCATGTTGGGAACTACGCTGCCCGATTTTATGGTGCCTTCCAGATCAAACTACAATGTTTTATAATTAAATACCTAACTACTTTACCTTTACATAGATTGTTAATTGACGATTGATTATTTTCTAATTCCAGCTTCGATTTAACAGAATTGGTCTAAAATATGGTATCTAGTGTTGTTGACGCATGCGCGGCGCGATCGACCGCGGCTGAAATAGCCGGCGGCGGAGCGCCCGCCCAACACACACACGTACACATACACACACGTATACAGAACACAGGCATAATTAATCAACACTTTACGTTTAAAGTAGATAGAAACATACTTAAGATTAAATTGAGGAAGTTAAAAGTTAAAAGGTAAGAGGAAAATAGATTTGTTGTTAAAACTTTTCTCATTATGCTACCTCTGCTTTGCTTGAATATAAGTACATTATTATGTGGAGATCTGAATAAATGTGTAAAGGGAAGTTGAATAGATCCTACGGCACAACATAAGTATCTGAAAAATGCTTTTTAACCAAACAAAGAATATTACTGGTTTTTCAAGATAGAGGCACTGTCTTTTTTCTATTCTATTCCTGTCTAGTTTAAAAATCATTTTTCATTTAGAGTTTGTTTTTATTTGAATATGTGCCTCATAGATAGATAGTTAGATAATAATAATAATAATAATAAATCTTTAGATAGATAGATTAACTCTTTATTGCTACTGTCTGTGTACCAATCTGCAAGTAGGTTTAATGTAAATGAGGCGGCACGGGCCTAGCCCTCCACGCTATAGCCAGACAAGATTCATATTCTGATAACACTGATAACATATACTGCTATTGAAACTATTTTCTATACTTCAAAAAGAAAATCTAAATTATGGTGAATACTGTATCAAAATCCGTAACATAGCTAAGATGACTTTTGCGAAAACCATTTTTTATGCATAAAAGCTAAAGGACATTGCTTCATATTGTACTAGCTTTTAGCCTGTTTCACTCGAAGCTTAATGGCTCTCCCCGTGAGAATTTGGTATTTTACCGCGGCAAAAATGTTATAGTTTAGGTGTTCTAGGTTATAGTCTACCTATATAACGATTTTTATACAAATCCGATCTGTAGATTGGCGTGAAAAAGTTATAAAAACACATATACTCACAAACTTTCGTATAATGTATTTATTTTATTTATTTATTTACTAAACATTTAAATACAGTAGGTACTTAGCTAAAGTCCCACAAAACTGTTTAAAATTTATAATATAATTAAATTAGCGCGTATAAAGTTAACACTTGCGCAGCTGCGGACGATTTGTAAGTAACCTAGGTATAATTCCACAAAATTACATCCAAATTCAACCAGCCGTGTTTGTGTGATTGATTAACAAACATTTAAACGTAAAACTTTCACATTTATAATATACAAGCTTTTGCCCGCGGCTTCGCACGCAGTAATACCCCTTACCCTATACTATATTTTATACATATAAACCTTCCTTTTGAATCATTCTATCTATTTAAAAATCAAAATCTGTTGCGTAATTTTAAAGATCTAAGCATACAGAGACACAAGGGGTGGAAAGCGACTTTGTTTTATACTATGTAGTGAAAGATTAAGACATCATGGCAGGTAGCGATTCTGTAACTTTTGAATAACAAAATTATATTTAAAAAAACGTCAAAATTCCATCATTTGTATGGCCAAATACACATTTTGACGTTTATTCTCATAGAATTTGAGTTACAGAATCACTCAACTGGGAACCGACGGGCGGCGGTCAACGGTAGTAGCGCTGGGACCAGGGTATTATCGTATTCGTACGTAAAAAAGAGATGTCTACGTATCCCATATAATAATAACCAATATCGTTTGAAGAGACAAACTCAAGACTTTGACCGCTGTTATGAAGAATATGACAGTAATTTAAACATCATAACTTTACTCCGTTCCCAACTCTCAAGTGCTCAAGCACGAGTGAATCAGCTTGAACTAGATGCAACACAAATTAAATCAGTTGAAACACAAAACCTTTTACACAACTTAGTCAAAAATTCTAGTCAATTGAGTTTGGTAACAAGTGATTCACAAACAATAACTATTGATTTGACCAACGATGAATCAATGTCAGTATTATCACACCGGCAGAGTAGTATTAATAACAGTTATAATAAGCTGAAAAAGTATGTCAGGTTACAGAGATTTATAAGAAAAACTAATAGAGTTATTAAAAAGGATAGTACTATAAGGAAGCATATAGGTTTAAGTAAAAAGTATAAATCCGTTATTCAAAAGTGTAAATTGTTTAGCCAGGAGGATATAAATACCTTAAACATTAAATTAAGTGAGTTACATCTATCTTTGAACAAAATGACACAGCGGTACAATAGTGCACAAAAGGAAATAGATCAACATGTTATAGCATTAGATGAACTTTTATTGCTTTCTAAATATAATGAAGAGCGTTTTGAATCACTAACTAACGCTAAATATTGTACTTGCCAAGGCTCTTCTAGCTTAGACTCAGAGATATAATGTGAATTAAACTCCCAAGGCCAGGAATCAAGTGTTAAAGCAGTGTATAATAGCTTACATATAAGTCAAAGACCCATCAAAATGTATTGTGATGAGATTGGTAAAAATATGGCCTCTAAACTGTATAATAACTCTTGGAAAATGTTTAATAATGATAAGGTACTAAATAGCAGACACCATCCTGATACCACTGTAATTTTATTTTTTCGGAGACGAGGAAATGTTAACCTCAAAGAATTTTCTAACTATTTAATTAAATTACAAAGCCTCAATGTGTATAAAATAATTATGTTTACATTTCCTTATATTAGGGATGCCACTCAGGAAAATGCTATTAGATATAAGCTTAACATGTGTCTACATAACTATGTAGGCTCAAATAATGTAAATTTAAGTAGTACCTCGAGTATGTTACTCAAAATAATAGATATTAATTGTATAATTAAGTTTCATTTTATATTGACTAGAGATAGGTTTATTCTATCAAATAATTTATTAAGACAGGTAGCAAATATGCTATTACATTATTTATTTAATAAATCAGCTAATTGTTTAGCTTTTGATATTGCTGCTTCTATTGAGCAGTCAAATAATTTGACATATTACAGTGATACTTCCAGTACCACTATTTTAACAGGTACCTACAGATATTGTACCTAATTGTTTAAATTAATTAATCAGACAACAGAGGTTTCAGCTTCTAGCACAATTTTAAAAAGTATTTTGTCAAACAAAACTAAAGATATTAATTGTCTAAACTTAGTTCATCAAAATATACGAGGCATTACAGAGAAAGTTTTAGAAATTGAATTGTTTTTGAAATGTGAGCAAATAGATATTTTATGTATCACAGAGCTTTTTTTAAGAGATTTTCAAATTGCAAGCATATTTAATTTAGATCAGTATCAACTTGCTAGTTCGTTTTGTAGAAAATCAGCAATTCATGGCGGCTCATTAATAATTACAAATAAATTTCAGACATTTAGACATGTAAAGAACGTAAGGACATAGTGAGCCTATCTATTGAGCAAACAAAAAAAATAGAAATAGCCTGTATAGAACTGACACATTGTATAGTTGTTAGTATTTATAGGCCACCTAGGTCAAATTACGATACTTTTGAGTTAGTTTAGAAGAAGTTTTAATTAAATTATGTAATAATAATAAGAATATATTTGTTTGCGGTGATTTTAACATCGATTTATTAGAATACCCTTCATTAAGTAAAAAGTTATTAAATTTATTTAAATGTCATAATCTCACTAACTTTAGAAAAGAGTAGCTCAACTTGCATTGATAATATTTATTCTAATGTTACACACGTAAATTCATCGATTATAAATAAATTAAGTTCTGATCACTTCGGCCAGTTAGTTACATTTAAGTACCAAAAGGAAATAGAGATTAAACAAAAATTAATGGTTGTCCCCGTCAATGAAAAACGTTTTTTCGAATAATATGCCAAGTATTTTAAATTATAAAAATGTTAACCAACAATATGATACATTGTGTAATTTCATAAATCAAAATCATAAGAAAGTATTTATTCCTAAAAAAATAATTTAGAAACCATGTAAATCGTTCTATAACTGGGCAACCCTTGGTATTCATATCAGTAGAAGAAAATTGTATGATCTCTATGATGAAAAATTATATAATAAAAATGATAGTTTTTACCAGTACGTAAGAAGTTACTCTAAAATTTTTAAAAAGGTATGCGCGGCGGCCAAGTCTATGTATCTTTGCAACAAAATAAAAAATAGTTCTTACAAATCTAAAATGACTTGGAATATAATTAATACCGAAACTGGGAAAACTAAAAATCGCGATAAACAAATTAAACTCGTCATTGATAATAACGTCATTAGTTCCGATGAAAACGTAGCTACAGCGTTTGAAAAGTATTTTGCGGATATTCCTATTTCGACCACTAAGTTATTAAATTCATCGCCCGTGATGGCCGAGTCGTTACTTATTCATAATGTTAGTGAGTGCAGAAAAAGCTTTAGTTTCCAACCTATAGATACTTGGGACATTATCAAAACTTTTAAGACATTAGATATCAAAAGTACAACTGATTTGTGGGGCATATCAGTCAAAATTGTTAATTCGATTATAGATATAATAGCCCCTTATCTTGCAAAAATATTTAACAATTGTATTGTTAGTGGTGAGTTTCCAGACATGATGAAGCACAGTAAAGTCATTCCTTTATTTAAATCGGGTAGTACTACAGATCCCACAAATTTTATACCAATATCAATTTTACCTACGTGTAGTAAAGTTTTCGAAAAGATTATTCTAAATCAACTTTTAGTACGTTTCACTGAAAATAGCTTACTTCACAATAAACAATTTGGTTTCACAAGGGGTCGTTCAACTACTGATGCAGGTGTTGAACTTTTTGTAAATATTGTTAGCGCATGGAAAAAGTCACAAGACGCCCTAGATATTTTTTGTGATTTATCTAAGGCTTTTGATTGCGTTCACCACGATACCCTTATAAGGAAACTCAACCATTACGAAATCAAAGATACCAATCTTAAACTTTTAATTTCATATTTAAGTGCTAGAACTCAAAAAGTTGACGTTAACGGAATCAGGTCGCCTGGGACAGTTGTGAGCATGGGGGTTCCAAAAGGATCAATTTTAGGCCCATTTTTATTTTTAATTTATATAAATGATCTACCCTTTATGGTAGGTAATAATCACGATATAGTGTTGTTTGCTGATGATACATCATTATTTTTTAAGATTAATAGACAAAAATCTAATTATGACGACGTAAACAATGCGCTCTCTAATGTTTTACAGTGGTTTAATGTTAATAATTTAGCTTTTAATGATAAGAAAACCAAGTGTATAAAATTTTCAGCACCTAATGTAAAACAAGTCAACTCAAACTTGCAAATGAACGGTAAAAAACTAGACTTAGTAGATTCTACTTTTTTCTTGGTTTGACTGTAGACTGTTAGTTACAATGGGGAGCCCACATCTCACAACTGGCGAGTAGGCTTAGCTCTGCAGCGTTCGCGGTCAAGAAAATTCGCTTTTTGACTGATGTACAGACAGCTAGGATAGTATATTTTAGTTATTTTCATAGCTTAATGTCTTACGGCATCCTACTGTGGGGAAACGCTGCTGACATTAATACGATAAAACAGCATGGGATTGATATCTAGACAGGCTATTTCTACTGCTATTCAAGATTGTTTTGTACCTATGAACTTCTCTGTAAACAGTTTGACTAGGACATGATACTTAATTTTGAGTATGTACTTTTATTGTTTTCTTTAATATTTTTTTTGATTTATATATTTTTTTAATTATTCATTTTATTTTATTTTGTACTGTTTCCTCGTTCCTCCTCTCACTGCTTTAACTTATTGTACGGGTATCCTATTAACTTGCTGTTTTGTGAGGTTCTTTAGTGCCTCATTTGGCCCAGGGTAGTCATGCTCGCCTCGAAAGTTACTGGGGCGGTGGCGTTGTGTCAACGGGTCGCCCAACTCCCTCTAATATGGTTGAGTAGGACGATGGCTGGAGCACACGTCATACTTGTGATCAGGTGCCACCTTCGGGAAACGGTCTGCTCAGGTTCCGAATTGTGGTGCGGGAAGAAGTCCTTAATTAGTTCGTATTAGCAGTTTAATATTTATTTTACTTTTATAGTGTTGAGTTGAGGTACGAGAAAATAATTTATATGTCCATTGAATGTACACGCTATGATTGTATAATTTCCTAAAAGAGTGCTGGGAGTTTTTTTCCGCCGGCTTTTTTCTCTCGGTCTACGGTTAGGTATAGTCGAAGTTTGTAACATTGACGTTCATTAAGTATATGTTACATATCTATGATGAATAAAAGAATTTTGATTTTGATTTTTGATAATAAATAATTTATATCAGCGGGAAATGAAGTTAACTTTTGCAATTGTCCATAACACTACAGAACTCAAAATGTTACTTTTAACTCATGCTTGAAATACATAATGAGTCTTACTAGTATATTTTATAATTGTTTGATCTTATGTTGTTAACGAATATCCTACATTTTGTCACCGACTAATTATATAAATTTTTTTTTATACAAAATTTCTTTGATCGTGTAAATTGTCAAAAATACTCAGTCAGAGTTATCAGCTATTCATCGACAAATTCATTCAATTAAGTATCAGTTATTAAATGTTTGAACGTAACTTAACTGTTGACCTTTATACTGTGTATTAACATGGAACAATGTATCCGGTGAGCGCGGCACGTGCCCGGGGCACGGTAGTTACTGGCGCGTGGGAACTATATCAATATCACTTGGATATGAAGACAAAGTATAATCTGACTAAAACTAAAAATTTAAATTGAAATTAAACGCATTTTTAACCGACTTCCAAAAAAGAAGGAAGTTCTTAATTCGGCCGGTATTTTTTAACTTATTATTTTTTGAGGTTACGACATTTTTACAAATGCCATGGTCACGGATAGTATCATACTGTATGAAAAAAAGGAATCTGCACTAGCAAATAAATATAACAGGTAGAACGCTGTTATTGCTAGTAAGTTTTCAAAGTTAGGTGTTAATTTGGTAGGTAAATTGACAACTGAATTTAAATAAACGACTTTGTCTGAACAACAAATTTAAAAGAAATTCCCAATTTTGTAAAAGTAACTTTGCACATAATTATTTAATTATTACTACATGTATTTAAGGTCGCTATATTTCAAGCTATGTTAGTTTTTACTATGCTTCAGCGTTTCAAACGCTGAAAATGAAATGAAAATGAATTGTGTGAAAGACAATTATAACTAACTAGTGGCCGCCCGCGACTCCGTACGGGTGGAAGTCGGATCCCGTGGGAATGAGAAGTTTACCCTATATAACTTTGGTGTTTCTTTACCGAATCATTCTTTTATGGAATAGTTAATAATGTTAACTTTTTTAATTAGGGATGACTGAAGTTATAAACGTAATAGTAGACAAATATAATCAGAAAGATTCGAACTGCTAAGCTTTTTTTTATAATATAGGGAGCAAACGAGCATGCAGGTCACCTGATGGTGAGTGATCACCGCCGCCCATGGATAGTCAGTCACTGGGTGTTGGGGGTGCGTTGCTGACCTTTGAGAAAATTGGGCACCGGATATCGCACTCACATACCATATACATATAACCCGACGTTAAGTAGGGACGATAACATCGACCCTACTTCACGTCGGGTTTCTGTGCGACGGTGGTATTTTACCGGTCGAGTCAGCCCACTAATCGCTGCAGATAGAGCCTACAGCTAGACTCTACCACTTACAAAAGCTATCGGAAGTTACACGTGTTATTGTGAGTCAACCATAAAAGATAGACATATGCCGTCGTGGGATATTTTTTATATAATTTTAAGGAAAACATTTCCGTCATACATGATTTCTGTGTAGCTTTAACCAATAAGATGTGCAACGCGACGGAAGCTTAAAAAATGCAGTAACTTCTCCCGTTTTTCCAACATTTTTCTTCACTGCTCTGTTCCTTTGATTGTAGCGTGATGAAAAGTATACTATGTATAACCAGCTGAAGTATGAAAAATAATTGTACTAAGTTTCGTTAAAATCCGTCGAGTAGTTTTTGTTTCTATAACGGTTATTCAGACAGAAAGAAAAAAAATTATGGATTGCATTTTTGGCATCAGTATCGATCCCTTATCACCCCCTGATAGTTATTTTGGAAATATATTTAATGTGCAGAAATGACTTCTCTACAGATTTATTATACCTAAGTATAGATTAATAAGTTGCGTATATCTGTTACGGCTAATACCCGAAGTGCACACCTAGTTTTAGCCGGTTAGTAGGCTTTTTAATATGGCGAACTGTAACAAAATATATATACCTATATACGGGGTGTAAAAGAACTGCTTCCGAAAACAAAAACTGGGTATTGCTGATTACGTTTTAAACAAAAAAAAAATTATGATTACAGAAAAAATATTTTTTTTACTTAATTTTCAAAAATTGCATTAATACTATCAGGTTTTGCGATGATTTCAAATTAAATAGGGTTTTAATTTAATTTGCAATGAAAATAATCGCACCTGAACCGAAAGTACCTAGATGTGTGAGCGATGATTTCAAGCGGCGAATATGACTTTTCGATCCTTAATAACTTCTTTAAATTGAGTTTTCTGGGTATGCTGTTAGTGAATTTAGTTACTATTGAGGCTCAAGAATACATGGTTTCAGGCTTCGGAAGTGGTCTTTTTACACCCGTTATATAAAAACTGGCTTCAATCATGAGTCAACGGAGTACCGCTACGCGGGACTCCTTTTTCTGGGCGGTATCAAAGAAGTAACCTAACTAACCTAACCTATTGATGTTTTTTCTCCTTTTTCTGGTTTAACCAAGAGTAAGTGGCTACACCTAGTTCTAACCGGCTAAAACAAGGTGCAGCCGCGCTTCGGGTTTTAGCCGTAACATCTATAAGATTAACAATATTGTACCATATTACATTTTCTAAGATTCTAATCAAAATTACAACATGTCAAAGTATTACACTGTGTATCAGCACAATTACTAATTAAAAGTAGTCACTTAAAGTATGTATAACTTTGTGTAGTTTATTTCGAAAACCAATAATACATATTACTATAGTATAAAATACATATAATTGGTAAAACAATAATCTCTATTTATGTGCCACAGCTCCAGGATATTCATGACAATCGTAAAATAGCCAAGTAGTACAGGCACAATTGTGTTCTATTAAATTGAGTTTTATTTACAGATATCAAACTAACAAATGGTTATAAAATATTCTTGATTGCATATCTCGATGTAAAGACAAAATAAATGGCCGACTTAACTTTACGATTACTGAAGGCTGAAACCCTTGAATGGAGCAGCCATCTACCCCTGGCTCTACTTACTCCATGTTCGTCTATACATACAGATATCGACCATATATCCCCACCACTAGGCGTATAGAACCTATTTTTAGCCATCGACCGACAGCCTCCTGTAGGTACTACATGAAACTTCAGGCGCCGGGGATTGGTGGCCCGCGGTGACGTCACGAGCTTGTATCGACCAATGGGGGCGGGCGCGGCGCGCATGGCCGGCGGGCGGCTCGCGCCGGAGCTCCACAGTCCGGGCGAGGTATCCCAGGTGTGCCAAGCCTGCGCCTACTACAGATAAGGTCAATATCATTTACTATTCGGCGACGGCCATTTTTGATTTTTGAATATCGAAACTATAACGGTTGAATTCAAAGTGAATAAGAAAAGTGTTTTTTGATATTTTTTTTCACGTTCAGTGATAATTTTAATTTAAATCTTCTTAAAGAATATATATTTCTTTTTTTACAAAAAATTGTGATATCGCTGTGTTAACTTTCTAAATGAAAATAACTAATAATCAATACTTTACAAAATTCAATTTTAAATAGTTACATATTTCATGGCCCAAAATGTTACCTAACCGTATGCGAGCAAGAAGCAAAATTGGTGTTTGCTAGAGTGCGAGTGAGACAGCGAGCTTTTAGTACTTAGTGATTTTTCAGTGAAGGTCGTTTTTGGTGGATGAAAAAATATAGGCTTCATTATAACTGAGTCATAACGATATACGTTAGTTAAATAATTTTATAGCGGGTAGAACATGATTTATGGGATAAAAAATATTTTATAACTGTTTTTGCAGCTCAGTAGATTTTAACTAAAAATATATAAAGCACGATTATAGCTGCCAAAAGGTTTAAGAATTTATTTTTAATAATCAAAATGGATGATGTATAAAACATTAAAAGAACTACTTACCCATTTGAGCTAAATTACTGTAAGAATAATAATTCTTGCAGTGAATAAGCACAAAAATTATTAATATTAACTCGGCTAAGTTGCTTAGGTTTACACAAAAATTGATAATTCGTCGTTTAAAAAGTATATTTTATACAAAATTGCTGCGGTCCATTATTAGCTTCAGGTAAAAATCAATATCGTGTTTAAATAAAATAAAAAAAAAAACTATTTTCCTAAATTCTGAATTAAAATACAATACACGACTTACACACATACATAGTTTAAAATATTTTAATTCTTAAATTACATAATGTTCATTTGGAACGGTAAAATATATTTTAAAATAAACTCCGTCGGTAGATAAAGATTCCGGGAGTCGAGACATTTTCTCGGAAATATTCAAATGTTAAAGGACCTGCATCTTATGAGCTATTCATAGAAATTTATTTTAACGATTGTATTCTAATATGTGCTATATATTTTGGACCATTCCAAATACTTCCGAATAGAATGATGTATCGTTTATATTTAACGGTCATCAAGATTTAACACGTTTTTGAACTTTTCAAGAAGGAAAAACAAATATATCCCTGCAACAGTTGTATATTTTTAACAAAAAGGTTGTGTACAACTGTGTCGACAATGATAAACTTACATTTAATTTAAATTAGCATCTAAAACTGTTACATTATTTATTCATCTGATGCAACCATCTCACTTAATAAATACTCTGTTATATTTTTTTATTTGAAGGATCAAATAATCTTATTAATAATTTATCGCATTGATTGGAAATAATCTCATCTTCAATTTGTAACAGAAGATTATTGCAATAGTGGGTCTTTTAATACTTCAAATAGGAACAAAACTATTTGGTGTTTGTAGTCCAGCTACAATTCCTTTATTTTCTCTATACATGGAGAAAAGCAAATGCCAACAAATACAACCTTCTTGCACAACCGTCATAAAGTAATATATATTACCCTACAATAAAAACTAATTTGTACCTCTTCAAATAGTAATAATAAGCTGAATGTTAATCTTTTTAACAAAGCTGCGCGCAGCTGCGGGGCGATGTCTAGCCCAAAATTAATGTTATTAGGATTTTAGGAATTTATTTAGACTACGAAATATTGACAAAAACTGCGAAAACTGTCTAGAATCTTTTAGACCACCTTATCCTCATTCCATATTCCATAACTCTCAGACTGCGTGCAAACAGAAAGTCATTCAGCGTATTCTTTGTGAATTCCGCGTCATATCGTTTGATAGTTTCGCTGTAGTTAAATGTTTGTTGATAGCAGTAAGTAATGAGTTTGAACGTTGAACTTCCCTCATGTCGTGACCGAGTACCCGCAATAGCGTGCCACCAGCGGGGGTGCGGGGGCGCGGGGCAGGGGCAGGGGGGCCTCGAGGAACCAAAGAAATCTGAACATACAAAGCCCTAATTAGCACCCTGTAATACCGCGTGGATAGGGCGAAACTGGAGCAGAGATGGTTTTCAGGACATACCTTACCGAGTCTTACGTTTAATCAAAACACTAAATACCTTTAAATTTTCTTAAATTAAACAGTGTTTTCTCGCTGAGGGCTAATCAATATGAAATATGTCTACGATCGTAGGCGTAGCACGTAGCAACTGGCTCGTAGCAATACCACTTATTACAGAATAGAACAAATACAGACACATTTACCATGCGATATTTGTACGTAAACTTATTTGTACCTACATCTCAACTACATAATAGTACCAAAGCTTAATTCGCAAAGCTACATTTAGTTTGCAAAGTTGTCGGAAGCCATAACCGCGAGCTTTCCGCCACAAGATGGCCGCCGGAAACGACGAGTGGCGGTTTCCGGTCGTACACATCCGCTCAGAATGATTCTTGAGATGTGAAAATGTATTTTTGAGAGAGGACGTGTGTGGTTGAAGTTTTGTAAGAGTCTTGGAATGAAATTCACATTTAAAATTAAATAATGAAAGTTCAGGTATTAAATTGAGTATTTTTTGTTTCAGCCGCGACCAGGCGCACCATGGCTGGGCACTAGACCTCGCCACAACAATCGATACATATCATACAATGCACTGATAGCTTAGTTTTAATCTAGAATACAAGCCTCTTGCCTTGAAGTCCGCGGTGGTGTCCGGCGCGGGCCCGGTGTGTGTGAGTGCGGGTGTGCGCGGGTGTGAGCGGTGCGCGCGGGGGTCGCGGGGGTCACGGTGGAGGACGGCGCCGGCGCGCTGCTGGGGCGGGTGTCGGGCGTGCTGCGCGGGGGAGCTGCGCCCGCGCGCCTCGCCTCCTCGCTCCGCGGGTACCTCTGCAACAAGGTCGAGTCGCTGCAGCTGAGGGACTCAGGTCAGTACCGGCGATACTCAGCAATACATTACAGAATACAGCGGTTACCAGGCTCTCATGGAACCCTGACACATAATGACAGTAAATTCAAATTCGCCATAGTTCTGTAATCTAAAAGTGCTTTTACAACGAACAATACAAATTATTCAATCTTAGTGAGATGTTACCTAAAGTTGCCGTCGCTTTTGTTCAAAAACTTCTTAAAAGTTTTGCAAATTACCAAATCGTAACAAAATTTATTTAGAAAACGCAAATATCATAAGTACAAATAAACCAATTAGACTAAAAAGCACAAGCCCCCGCCTGCTGAGAGGAACCCGATAGCCTCTGGGAGGGCCGGGCCTCCTCGCGGTACTCTCTATGCAACAACACTGTTTGCAGAAGGCGCGGAGCTAACAATGTTCAAATATTTGTGAAACAGCGTCATTAGATAAACAAGGGAGCAGCGAGAGACGAGAGGGGCTCATTGAATATTGTTTTACAAAAACAACCGATGTCTATCACATTGTTATCAAGTACATCTCAATACATCTTGCATCGATTCAAAAAAATTGCTAAGCCAGGCAAGAAATGTTCATGACATGCACTCAAAGTAAGGGATACTAGACTAATTCAAAATGTACGTCTTTAAAAAGTAAATAAGTAAGAACGTGACTAACTCGCGAAAACAATACATTTTTGAAAGCAACACATTGATTTCATCCGATATTATCGTTAAGATTTAGTGTAAATTGATTATCTAGTAAAATATTCAAAGGTTTATCCAGGACCCTAACAACGTAACGACGTCAATTAAGCCTCCCCCCCTCCCTTCCGTGCCCCCGTGCCCCCGTGCCCCGGGACCCCCACCCCGCGACTATCCGGGACCGGAGACTCATTTTTGAGTTTAATTCGCAACATTGACCTCCTCGCAATAACTAAGCAAGGCTTCCTAATTGGAACTCATTACAGCGTTTATCTGAGATTTATGATTTGAACATAAAAGTCAAATTAAGCAAGTATAAGCTAATCCGCGGTAGACAGTAATGAAAATTTATGACGCCCCATAAAAATGGTTTTCTGTTATATTCCCGCGAAGCTGTCATTCTCAACAGTCAAAAGTAATTGAATTCTCCGCGAGATGTATCTCATATTACCTCACCCTGCCGAGCTCGCGACTTACACTCAAACAAAGGCAAGGCGTGGAACAGTTGATTTATTTTATCCAACAACATAATTATTAATAATAATAAGTGTAAAGTATTATTTTTTTGAATAGAACAATAATTCATTTGAACTCAGGTGACTTTGAATGTGTATTTATGATGCAAGCTACCGCAACATTTATATTTAGTCAATACTAGTAAATTGATGTTTTAACTTTCTTCACTAAAGTAAATTCAGGTACCCGCAATGTCGCAAATAGTAGGGACTGAGCCCGTCATGATCCATACATATACGTACTATTTGTAAAAAGGGAGAGGGTTGGGGTGATATTTCCTTTGCTTCGTACCTTTAATTTATTAATGCCCCGCATATATAAAGACTAGGTAAAAAACGAAATAGCATTGAATAATTTCATAGCAGTTGGCTAACGAAGCAATTCGCAAAGTTCGGCGGCGTCTTAAGTTTTCCAATAGCAGTAAAACATAGTAAAATGAATATTGTACGTGGTGATCCATGAAGGGGAGAGCGGTGCGAGGCGGGTGCGTCCCTGCTTATGAATATTTGATGTCCCGGCGCGCGGCGGCTGCGACGTCAGAGCATCGCGGCTGGCAACTGTCTGTGACGGGACGTCGCATTTCAAAATAGACAACTAAATCGTAATAGTTATTCAAAACTCTAGTAAGAATGTCACAATAACGAGCCCCCGTATAAATTATCTTTTTACAGAAATTATTTCCTTGCGGACTTTTTCCTATTAAATCTTGCATTTTTTATAGAATTTCCACGAACGCTACAGGCAGTGGATAATAGTGAGTATCGATCCTCCTATAATAGAGTTGTTTATTTGCCTCCAGGTGTCGGCGGGGGAAGCTTTTAACGTTAGGCTCTAAAAGGGATTTTGGGATTGCGAAAAGCTTTTACGAGCTAAAAAGTTTCTTCGTTTAATATTTTCGGTCAAATTATCATAATAATTGTAGTGCCAGTTTAAGTATCACTCGACTGCAATACCTATAATAGTCAGTGAAGTATGTGAGTCGAACAGTCAATGAAACACAAGTGCTCGTTTGCATCGGTTCAGCGGTGGCACGTGGCCTGCGTCGCACCGCGGCGTCTCCGATTAATTCGTCGCGGCAATCACCAGAGGTTGCAGCTCGCCGCGTGGGGGCGCCTGCGTGTAATCTGATCATGCCACATTAGTTCATACGACGCGCGATATGTGTTAGCACCCGCAATTGTGGAGGCTAAGAGACTGCACCGTTAAAGGTAAAATACCATAGTACTATTGTGCAAGTCATTTCAGCAAATTTTGAAATTGATACTTATAATGGTAAGCGATAATAATTTCTACATATTTTAATTAGTCCGATTTGTAGGTTAGAACACGAATAAATAACAAGCAATGTAGCTGAAATGTATTACTTTGCTAATTAATGTTATATATTTAAATAATAATAATAGATTATACGATTTCGTGACCGTAATAACATTGAATTGTCTTATATCCCGTCTCACGTCTCCAGCCTATTATACCAATCTTACAATCTAAACAAGCGGGATTTCGGGTTCCCCCAACTTCATGTTCAATTCTTTACTTAAAATTCTCGTCACAGGCGGCCGGTAATCCCCGGCACGTAATCAGCGCCCTCTGCCGGTCGCTATTTATCTCGACGCTACTAACCGTTTCCGATCCATGTACTTCTTCGACCGGTCTCCCCTTCTATGCCAAATTGGAAATGATGACGACAGTAAAAGGTTTCGGTACAAAACTATCTAGTTTCCTATACGAGCGGGAAAATAAAACTGGCTTTAATTATTGGAATAAATACAGCGCGATTATCTTATATGACATATTTATAAGTGTTCAGAGTAAAGTTAGCCTGCTTAGGCCCAATTGCAATTGGGCCTTAGTAATGTATCTTATACAAACTGTAAATCTATGAAACACTAGAAACTTTTTTAAAAATAATTTCATGTTTATTAATTTGCTCGACCAAACATTACAAATATTTGGTCGAGAAAACCACTGTTACATTAAACACTTAATTTAATATGGTTGTAATACGCGCGAAGTTCATTAATCACCGCCGCGTGGTCCCACAATCGCGTCCGTCGCTAATTCCCGAACAACGCCACGGAACCAGAAACAATTCCCCCCGGCCTCCCCTCGCTTCCTGCTCGCAGCGCCGCCTCGCCCCAGCTTCCTCCGCGATGTTTTCATTGTTGCGGCTACAACGGCAATAAATGTAAGCCTGGGATCGTCTACAACGATTTACCAACTTACAGTTAACAAGGAACTTTCAATCCTGTTGCGACAGGCACAGAGCTCCGATTCAAATGTAGCGAGGACGAAGTAAAAAGTGTGTGGAGGGTAACAAAGGAAAAATGGGCAATATTTGCAAAGAAAGGGGAGCTTTGTTCATTAAAACAGGGATTAAGTGTGTAGGTGTCGGCGCCGGTTGTTTGAAGTTAATTTACGGGTTGAAATGAGCTCTGCGGCTGTGAGCAGACATGTCGCCAACTTGCTAATGTGTCATGGCACCCTGGTACTCACCTGAGGATCATTAAGCCAGGTTCACACCTAATTAAGAACTTGACATATAAAATTAGTGTATATTCTACTAATACGCAACATTTTATTGAAACAGATGATGTTTTTGCTCTTTTAATTTGAAACAACAAGAAGTAATATTCGAGGTTTACGGAAGTGTAAGTACTTCCAATTATTCCATCCCCTCTATTTTTACTGTTTATGTCATATCGCAAAACATATCTCATAGAAGCAATGATGCGGAACCCATAACGACAACATAAATATTATTGGTGTAACTTCGGCAGACCCTTAACAGCTGGCCTATTATGACACCATCATAATATTTGCAAGATGGCCCCCGTCGCCCTCGCGCTTCCGTCGACAATATATCAAAATGTTAGCAGGAAGACTTGCCCGGGGAAAACCAAGAGAATCATTTGTGTTAAATAAAAAAAAATCTCTTCTTAAAATAGTTTCTGTAGTCAGTAACATGTGCCTCGCAGGAGATGTTTTACAACATTTTAACTGAACCTATGGTTTATAGTCAATTAATTCTATTTGTATTAACACTAGGTGCCCAACCAGGTTTTATATATAGAAATATAAAATTTTCTTTTGCGAGATATACCTATTAAGGATTCGAATGTTTCAGCTGTACCCATTAGTTTGTAATTACCCTCATGTGGGGAACGTTACGATCCATCATTTCACTCGTCAACCCAAGTTTGATTGTTTAGCGATTGGCGAAAATAAAACTTCTCTGAGTCAGAATTCCTAAAAGCTATTACAGTCCCCTTCTACATCTGTTTTAAAAGTAGGGATCTAACGAGGCGGCTTAACGCGTTATTTCACACCATCAGAATGTTACAACGATGTTGTTCAGCTATTTCGTTATCAAAACCCGTGATTTAAATTTTGAATGATTAGATTAGTAGGCAAATATCTATAAGTTAAAAAAAGAGCAAAGTATATTTGTGGTCCTTAAAGAAAATCTCCCACCTTGATCTAACATTTTGGCTTTTTATAAAAACCATTTTATTCCCTCGTAAAAAGTGTAACAGAGCTTCCGCTCTGAAAATAAAAGTATTTCAAATTGCCTTGACAAATACGAGGGTGCGCGGTGTCAAAGCTTTGTCTGATGTAAGATAGAGGGTTCGAGTCGAGCGAGAGATAACATCCCAACCAGATCTACTTGACACGTGATGCAAACTACGAGTATCATGTGATGCCGGGACAGATTTCTGTCTTATTTAGAATTGATAAATCCGCTTTATTTTAAGAATTTACATTTTGCGATAGATACACAATATTATTGTTTGAATGTTACACGATAGTAGTAGTTCACTTATTCCTCCCGGTGCTCGCATCCCTCACTAATTGGTGGCCGCAGCCTCGAGGGGAGACCCACGCCAAATGAAGCCATTCCTCTTACCGCCACCGACAAATACCCCACGGAAACACGTCTGCGCGAATTTCAACCCTATCCCAATCACAATACGTACCATGTGAACCGCAAAACTTGGGGTGTTATTGCACAAACGTTCGTGAAAAATGGCTGCGGGGTCACAGAAATAAAAGTGTGTTGAACTGAATAATAGAAGTGGTTCGCAACGAGATGAGGTATTGTTCCAACAAAACTGTTTTAATAAAAAACTTCATCATGTTTTTATAAAAGATGTAGCCTTACTAGTCGTATAATTAAATTATTTGGTATAATTTAAACATACTCATGTATTACATACATACAAACATACCCTGGAGCCTCGTGTGATAGCTAAAGTAACATAGCATCCCCCCACTGACGAGAGTACACCGCGCCGAGGTGAACAGCGAGAGTAATTATTAATCAGTGTTAACACGCACACAATCATAATGTCGGTACACACGACGCTAATGGGTTAATCATGTATTCTAAGCGGAGGAAATTATATAAGACTAGTGGCCGCCCGCGACTCCGTTCGCGTGGGAATGAGAAGTTTTCCCGCGGTAAAAAGTACCCTATGTCCTTTCCCAAGTTCAGTTCTTTCTTCATACCAAATTTCATCAAAATCGGTTCAGTAGTTTAGGCGTGAAAGCGTAACAGACAGACAGACAGAGTTACTTTTGCATTTATAATATTAGTAGGGAAGTAGGGATTTAACGGAAAAATCCCTACTAATATTATAAATGCGAAAGTAACTCTGTCTGTCTGTCGGTCTGTCTGTCTGTCTGTCTGTTACGCTTTCACGCCTAAACCACTGAACCGATTTTGTTGAAATTTGGTATGAAGAAAGAACTGAACTTGGGAAAGGACATAGGGTACTTTTTACCGCGGGAAAATTTCTCATTCCCACGGGAAACCGACTTCCACGCGAACGGTGTCGCGGGCGGCCACTAGTTATACATAACGATTATAATGTTGTATACGTTTTTGATATTTATAATAATGGCCCCGATTCTCAAAACACTCTCTAAAACTAAATTAAAAATATCGCTGTCACTTTCTCATGCTTCGTATTAGAACAAGACAGGTACATTTGTCTCACTAAATTTAGTCCACATCATTGTAAAATTGAACGAAATGCGCTGAGGACTAGCCTAAAATTGCCTTCGCCGTGACATATTGCAAGTACATTTTAGTTTGACAGGACTAAAATGATTACCTGTCTCTGTCTTATACTATTGATGAGTTATATAGTTTTAGTTTAGTTTAGAGCGTGTTTTCAGAATTGGGGCCAATATTATGCTTCGTTATTAGTACATGGCAATGCTGGCAATTTACGTTTGATATGACTCTTCGTCTCTCTCGGTTGTTTCCATATCTCATGCTAGAGCTGTAGCCGGTCCTCCCCCCGCGCCGCGCCGCCGCGCCTCACCCCCGGGCGCCCCCTAGCTCCCGCGGGACCTCCGCGATATAATCCAGTTTGCTTCACTCTCCCTACAAATGCAACTTCCCGTTTTACTCTCCTCCTATTTTCATCTTTATGTTTAATAAAATAAGAACGAAAAGCGGTACTTTCAAAGAAAATCGTTGAATAAAATTCGTTTAGAGTCAGAAAGCTATTTCGGATGTTTTTCTTATTATTTCTAAGGAGTAATGCAAATAACGGTGCGCCTTTTAAATTGGAAGCTGTTTGGTCCCTAGTCGGCTTGGAATTAATCTTTTAAGCGTGATTCTGTAGTTTTTTTTGGTACATTTATCAAAACGGCTCTACAATAACAAAATACCAACTGTGAATGTATGAAGTGATAAAACTGTGAAATACGGAAGCTTTTTGATTATGAACTAGAAATATGTTCGTATAGCCGGCAGTCTCTTCTTCTCGTAGAGACACTTGTCAATATCCGGTTGTTCGGATGCTGAGTAGTTTGAAGGGCGCGCTGCAGAGAGACAAAGGCACTGGAGGGCCGCAGACCCGAGCGGAGATAGGGCACGCCGACCAGCGGTGTTGCATTGTGGCGCCGAGTGGGCCTCGACACAAGACCATGCTATACAACCAGCTTCAGTATCTAATGTAATATAGGCCGTATAATGTAATACAACCAGCTTCAGTATATAATGTAATACAGGCCGTATCATAAGGACAGTAATTTGGCTTCATATAACAAGTTTAGTGTCGATAAAGTTATTCAATGGTACCACAAAATCAAATTCAAGAGTTCATTATGTGGTTCAATATAAACTTATTTTTACACCGCAGCATTATTTTCCAAGTGAAGTGTAGTGTATTAAAAAATATCACCAAGTTACTTTTCTAGGTCGAAATAGGAACATGGGAATAAAGTTATCATTCTTGGCTGTTCACCAATCGATTACTTACTCCACGATTTAATCCTACTAATATTATAAACGTGAAAGTTTGTGAGTATGTATGGATGTATGGATATATGTTTGTTACTCTTACACGTAAAAACTACTGGACGGATTTGGATGAAACTTTACAGTTCAAGAGGCATCAGAATAACACATAGGGTACTTCTTACCGCGGGAAAACTTCTTATTCCCACGGGAAACTGACTTCTTTCACTTTCATTGTTTCGCAATTAGTTGGATAGCTATGGGACATAATATGCTTGGAAATGGAACGCGTTTTATGAGGATAAAACGCGTTCATATTTTTAGGGCTCCGTACCTCAAAAGGTCAGGGCCCTCATAATACCACTTTGTCGTCGTCTGTCTGTCACGACGCTTTGTTCAGGAACGCGTGAACGACCACTTCTTTCTGTGCCTCTTCTCATTATTTGGGGACGGTCCTCGGTCGATCGCGAGATGTCTGTTACAACGAGTTTGTTTCAAGTCCTTTGATACGGTTGAAACCACGCAGCAAGCGGGTGACCACGGCATCTATTGTTGTTGGTAGTGCGAGGGCTTTCTCCACGACATGGCCGTCATTGTATCTTATGTTTTTTTACCATTTAGGCAACCTTGTAACTTCCTCTTATGTGTTCGTTACGCACATACAACTTTCTAAGTCATCAATCTACTAAGACACAACTTTCTATAGTTTAGTAATACATCGAAGCGTATTTGTCGATGTTCGTCAATAGCTAGGTGTGTGTGTGTCGGCGGAGTGGACGTCTCGCTGCGCCGGTGATTGCGCGCGTCAGCGGCAGGCGCGCGCGCCGCATTGTGTCAAACGACAAACACGAGGCCCCGCGGCGCCGCGCCCGCCGCCACCACCCCACAACTACACTTGTTTCTGTGAATTATTAAAAAAATTATAGGCTTTTCACTCGAAGTATGCATCCGGCCGAAGGTCAAGTTACAAGTTACATTGCAACAAAGCTTCGTGACTCGGGATAACAAACCGTGCATTTTTTATTCAAATAAGCCTAAATTGCCTACTGTTAAATTCAACGTTCGCTGGAGTCCTAGTTCATGAATGAGAAATAAATAAGTAATTACCGTAGACCCCTCACCTTGCACACGGGGATCGTCAGGGGTAGGTAGCGGGGGCGCGGGCGGGTGTGCTCTAACTGGATTATATTGAAGATAAACATTTGTATTAAAATGGAACGAAATGGAATTGCGATCTCTGTGGGAGCGTCCCGCTGCGGTACACCCGCGCGATCTACTTCCTGCAAGAGTTGGATTAAAAGCGACCGACTTAAAATGGTCAAAGTTCTAGATACAGATTTATTTACACTTTTTAGCTTATTATAGTGCAATACTTATTAGTTAAAATCGATCAAGCTCCATAAATATGAAATCCCAAAATAAATACTTACAAAGGTCAAACTGGTTTTCGCTTTGACTACGTTATTCCCAATGCGCAAAATGTTGTGTACCTGTGCAGTCGGCATCTTCAAAGGGCAGGTGAGTGAGGGGAGCGCGTCGCCCGGGGGACTGCGGGGCGGGGCAGCGGGGCAGCGGGGGGGGTGACCCCGGCGCGGGGAGCACGCGGGCGCCAGCACGGAGACTCCTATCAAAATATTACTGTTATAGTAAAGTTTATAGGTGCCTTGGGAAGGTAGACCAATAAAATTGTATGAGTAATCGGGCAAGCACAACGAATAAGGTCGTTATTTTATCCGGGTAGATACTTGAAGGTCGAAACCGATACTGAACCAAATAACAATATATTCACATTAGTGTCTGGCCGTACGCCTCTGTTCAGACGGCCAGGCAGACAGGAGGGACAGTAAATGGCTGAATTTTTCACCGGCATCCTTTGTGCCGACCCGCCGTCCGGCTGCAATATTAAATTAGGCTGTCGAGGGTTCACACTGAAATTCATTTTATATCAGACTAAGGTTGGTTTATTTGCAGGTCTGGAGTTACTTTGCTCACCTTTGTGAAAGTAATTTTACGTTGAAACGTTTTACGCAGTGTTGTTTAAGGTTTACGATATTAATTTTGTTGTTTCTTGTGTCGGCTGCTAGAATATCACAACCCTGATAAGGGCTAAAACTTATTTTGAAATAAAATACTTGTATTATATCTACACTTATAAAAAATCTATAGAGAGGTCAATTCTGTACTTTAAATATTTCCAAAATAACTAACAGGGGGTTCCAAAATAACTATAGGGATCGATACTGATGCCAAAAATACAGTCAGTAAAATTTTTGTCGGTCTGTATAACCATTATAGAAACAAAAACTACTCGACGGATTTTAACAAAACTTGGTACAATTATTTTTCATACTCCTGAGCTGGATATAGTATAATTTTCATCACAATCAATAGGAGCAGAGCAGTGAAGGGAAACGTTGGAAAAACGGGAGAAGCTACTCTATTTTTAAGCTTCCGTCGCGTGTGCAACTTAAACTTAATGGTTAAAGCTATACAGAAAACATGTATGACAGAAGTGTTCTCCTAAAAATTATATAAAAAATATCCCTCGACAGCATATGTCTATCGTTTATGGTTGACTCACACTTTGAGAGTTTTTTCCGCCAGCTTTTTCTCTCGGTCTACTACGGCCATTGCTGATGAATGTAGGGGTGTCCCGTGACATCTTTTTTTATTTTTTATTTTATGCTCTTGACAATGTATTAGATATTAGTTTTTAATCCTACGTACAATAAAGTAATTTCATTTCATTTCATTTCATTTCATTTCAATAACACGTATAACTCCCGAAAGCTTAGCAGTTCGAAGCTTTCTGATTATATTTGTCTACTATTACGTTTACAACACTCTCAGTCATCACTAAAAAAAGTTAACATTATTAACTATCTCATTCCCACGGTAAACCGACTTCCACGTGAACAGAGTCGCGGGCGGCCACTAGTTAAAAATATAAAAGGTGCTTCAAAGAATTGAAGCTTTAGATCGAACTCCTGAGGTGTCCGGCTCCCCTCGTTGCAGCAGGCACCTCGTTTGTAGCCCACTCTCGTAACAAACTACACAAATTACTTACTCCGCACATTTACACCGAAGGGAATGTTTTCATATTGATGAGTCACTTTATTTTCTTAGTGGGGGTTAGTTTTCGTTTCCCTGACTAGTATAAAACGAAACTGAGATAGGAAAAAAATACGTTCTGGAATCGCAAAAGATTTTAATCTGTGCTATCGATCTGCAAGTAAAGGAAAAGGTATAATTTCGACGGTTGTTTAATTAAAAGATCAAAGTAACTAATATCTCCTCGAACTCTACGATGTTTAATCAAACAATAACTAAGCGTGATCTGTAATTGCTTTGTAAACAAAATACAGGGGTTGTGTATCGGAGGCGGAGAGGGATCACTGACTGATCTTTGTTCCCCGCGGCCACTCGACGCACTCACTGCCGACCAACAACCAACTCTAGTGGGGCCGACGAGGCTCAATCACAACATGAACAATCCCTATTGTAATTACAATTTAGGGAGCCCAGTCTCTTGAGTTACTTCTGAAACAATTTTGACAACATTTTATCAATACTATTTATATAAGACGTCAAACGTAAAATCGATCCACAATCAACATTAACTCAAGTTCCACGAATTCCGTGTAAATATAATGCACATTAAACGAAAGCGCCATGTTCTATTCATATACAGACTTAGTAAGTAGTTACAGTGACATTAATGGAAAGCAAAGTCTCGGAAAGTCGATGAAGTTTCCGCGAAGTAGTCACGCGACCGCCCGCCGGAGTCGCGGCACAAGTCACAAGCTCTCCGCCGCCCGCACTTGCCTTGCATCTACGGTTATTTACACCGTTCGTGCAATACAATAACTCAATAAATAATGCGTTGTCAATATTTTACCAGTAAGTGATTACGAACATTCGATGTTATTTTAAAATGTATAACGTATTAGTTTGTGCCCGATGCTTGCCACTACAGTACCAACCGGCAGAGGGCGCTAGTTGACACAGCCTTGGCCCGCTGTACACTTCACCCGCGGTTCTCTTATCTGCACTCGCATCTGTGGCTGGCCGCCAGCTAGTAATTACTGTTACGTGCCGAACGACCATATATTACAGTATTAAAGGAAAGTAAGTTCGTGCCTTGCTCTGAAAGATCCTTCCCGTTTAATTTGTGCACCGAATGGCTAGAAACACTCAGCCGAACGTTCGAAGTCGAACCGCCCACTGACCTGAGTAATCAAGGAAATATATGGCAGTAAAAGATTCTCTTCCATCATTAGCAGCAACATCTTGTTTTATACCCAGCAAAAAGTAAACGACTTTCTTCAGCTTCATTAGGGAAGGAGCTTGTTCGGTTTCTCGTTTCAATTTGCGAGATTTTTAGCAATTCATTGAAATTCTACGAAGACGGTGAACATTTTCCGCCTCGCCGCGCTTGTTTTTCAAATGGTTTACCTTTGAAAAACCTTAATCTTATCTTTTCTTGCAAACTTTTAAATTTGGTTAAATAGTTCTGAATAAAGTTTTATTATTTTGTACGATACATTCTATAGTATTTTTGTTTACTTAGATTTTATTCATAAATATTATCTCGTCTTGACAAGTCTTACATGAATACGAGTCTTATGATAACATCACCACAAATCTCCAAGATAAGCCCTTGTAAGCGGAACCCATAAAAATCAAATTACCCGATCCGATGAAACGCCATTTCGTTCGGGACACAAAAAGCGCGCGAAGTAGAAAAGCTCCGTTTTGTCGGTCGAGGATAATGTCCTCTCCCGGAGACGACACAAATTGGATTTCATCTAAACAACTCGTTACTATTACGCTATTCTCCGCACTTAGTAGTACGTTTCATACGTATACGCTGTTGGTTTGTTGGCATTTTCTATGCTACAATTTACTTATATTGTGTGTTTGTTGTTTTCAAAAGGACTCTGATTCGTCTTTGGAATTTGAAGACATGTTGCATCTCCATATGGGACTACGGAACCATGCCAACTAACAGAAACAAAGATTGACTCAAAATCCTTTTGAAAGAACATCTGTCCGGCGATCTGCCGCCTCATTGCACTTTCTAGAGAAATGACTAATGATCATTTCTGTTTGTTGTCAGGTTCCGAAGTCTCATACGGGAGTAACTGCGCGGGATCTCGACAAGCAAATGAACAATAGAGAAGTGATATACAAAACGATTGCGCTACAGACGACAAATACAAAAAGAAGGGACCCCTCGAATATGAGTAAAACTTTTTGTACGAGATAAACTAACTAAAAAAAAGTTACAATGGCGGAGGAACCTCAAACGATATGGGGAAAGATCGACAATTCAACCATTCCGATGGTGAATCTAGAGGTTCGCGAAGTTCGCGAAATAGTATGGGAAAAGATCAAAGAACCAACGTCCCAAAGAAAAATCATCCTAGTGATAGTGTCGATCGCGCTGCTGCTAGACAACATGCTGTACATGGTGATCGTGCCCATCATCCCGGACTACCTGCGCTACATCGGCGCGTGGGGCGAGGAGGCCTACGACCACGTCATCGAGCTGCCGCCCATCCGCGAGGGAAACCGCACCATCATCCCCACCAAGATCATCCCTGCTACGCACGAAGGACAAGAATCCGCTACGGGTGTACTCTTCGCCTCAAAAGCTATAGTCCAACTCATGATCAACCCATTTTCCGGTGCCTTAATTGACCGTATCGGGTATGATATACCAATGATGATAGGACTTATCATAATGTTTCTATCGACTTCTATATTTGCCTGTGGTCGTAGTTACGGCATGCTTTTCTTTGCAAGAAGTCTTCAAGGCGTGGGATCAGCGTTCGCCGACACAGCAGGGTTAGCTATGATTGCAGATAGATTCACTGAAGAGAATGAACGATCAAAGGCCTTAGGTATTGCCTTGGCTTTCATTAGTTTCGGTTGCTTAGTGGCTCCGCCTTTTGGTGGTGCGTTATATCAATTTGCTGGTAAAGAAGTACCATTCCTTATTCTTGCGCTAATATCACTATTGGATGGATTTATGCTATTGCTCGTGATGAAACCGTTAAAAACTCAAATTAAAGAAGCAAACGAACCGAAACTAGCAGGCACACCCATCTGGAGGTTGTTGATTGATCCTTATATTGCTGTTTGCGCAGGAGCTTTAATGATGTCCAACGTGGCCTTAGCTTTCTTGGAACCAACTATTTCACTGTGGATGGAAGACAATTTAACTAAAGAAAACTGGAAGATCGGAATGATTTGGTTACCAGCGTTTTTCCCGCACGTGCTCGGAGTGATTATTACAGTGAAAATGGCGAGAAAGTATCCTCAACATCAATGGCTTATGGCGGCCGGTGGATTAGCGCTAGAAGGTCTATGTTGCTTCATAATACCATTCGCCAACTCTTATAAAATGCTCATGATACCGATTTGTGGCATTTGCTTCGGAATAGCGCTTATCGATACCGCGTTACTACCCACGCTTGGCTACCTGGTGGACGTGCGCTACGTGTCAGTGTACGGCAGCATCTATGCCATCGCTGATATTTCCTACTCGTTCGCATACGCCGTCGGCCCCATCATCGCGGGAGAAGTAGTCGAAGCTATCGGCTTTACAGCTCTCAACTTATTCATAGCCTTTGCCAATCTATTATACGCTCCAGTGCTGATGTACTTAAGGCATATTTATGACTTTAAGCCTTTCGAGAATGAGGCAAATATCCTGATGGCAGATCCACCAGATAAAGAGTACCAGACATACAGTCTACAAGAACAGCGACCAGTGAACGGGGAGTTTAAAAACCACCTAGAATATTCCAACGTTTCTGGCCAAGTAGAGTCGGGGATGCAAGAGTCCAACGTAGACGCCGGCAGATACTCTTACGATCAGTCGTACCAAAGCAGCCAAGGCTACGAGCAACAACAGTCGTACCAAGGCAGCCAGGGCTACGAGCAGCAGGGGTACCAGCAGGAGCCGTCGTACGGGCAGGAGGCGCTGCGCCCGGAGCACAGCCAGCCGCGGCAGCTGCCCGCGCAGCCCAGCAACCCGTTCCGCGCGCAGCCCGCCCCCGCGCCCGCCCCCGCCCCCGCGGGACCCACCATCAAAAATCCTTTCCGACAAGGCTTCTAGAGTATTCCATATCGTTATTGTGTATTTTTTGAGTCCCTTGTTGTATAATTATAAATGTCTTATATTTGGTATATATCTTCGATCACTGAGCCGCGCACACCTTGGCGGCGAAATGTTGTTAGTTTCACTAGATAGGTGTCTTTTATCTTAGCTGTGCTTGTATGTAGAGTTGACTTGACTGCTTTCATGAGGAATCAAAGCGTGAAAAGCACAGTGTTAAGCATGTAAAGAACTAATGACATAAGTTTCAACTTATGAGTATTTCATCATTTTGAAACTAAAAATAAAAGAACTGGATTATCGGTTCTTACTGAAAGCTGTTCAATATTCTTGTTAAACTTGTTCCAAATAACTAAACTGTTGATAATGCCTTCTCATAGTACCTAACTAGAGTTCTATATTATCGGTAACATATCAAACAAGTACCAATTTAAGACATAATTTAAAGTATAGATGACGTAAGTAGCTAAGAACTTGCAGAACTGGCTCGTGCCTGGCACAGTTAATGTGGCTAAAATTAAATTTAAACTTATACGGAAACATTTAACAAGATAACCGAAGTCGTGTATTCTCGATGTAAATATTTTACAAAAAATATATTGAAATTTGATTTGTTTAAGGCCTAAGTTACATAATTGTATAACTGATTGGCTCGAGATGTAATCTAGTACCTGTAGTAGGTACGATATGATTGAAAGTCAAGTGTTGACACATGCGGCGCGCGCGCACGCCCCGCGGCTCCGAGCGATGTCAGCGACGTTGAAGATCGTTTTACTTTTGTAAATTAAGATACTGTACATCATTACGCTGTAAATCGTACATAGGATAAAGGATATATTTTTCCTATGCTATATCAGCAATATTAGGGTAAGATTTAAGCTTTCTATGTCAAATTGTAATCAGTCATTATCAATTAACGTATCAATTAGTAATTAGTTAGTTTTATCATCAACTTGTGATAGAGTTGCAACCAAGGTAACGAAACATATCAGAATCGTTTGATTCACCCTAGCTGTAATCTATACATTAAGTTAACTTAAGTAACTCATATTTTTGTCTAATGATACTCAGTAAGTTAATATACATATTTGTAATTATGATCTATACATGTTTGGCGTGATGTATGTAACTATATTGGTGAGCTGCCAAATTGGCAAATTATATCATTCAAAGTGGAAATATTGTCAATTACGAACATATCGTACGCTGCGTTTAAAGTTAACATTAAAAGGCACAAATCGTGTTAAAATTTAATTGTCAATTCTACAGCTCACTAAATAACCTTTAAACTTATAATATAATTAAATACAAGGTGGTCATTCAGGTACAAACGCCGTAGCAACGTGCGAGGATCGAAGCATCGGTATATTTAGTTGAGAATGCTATCGCACCTTACCCGAATGACCTGAAATAATACGCAAATGGTCGAAATAAGTCGAAATTAAACTATTAACTAACTTGTACAAGAAATGAGACAACCCGACATGTCAATTGAATGATTGTATAAAGTTAAAATGATTATTGTGTATATTATTTTAAACGTATATATTTGTATTTAAAATGCTGAATCAAATTCGTTTGCTATTTGCGTAAAGTGCAAAACTCTCTAAATTGGTCGGACGGTGGTCAGAGTTAGTAGGTAGCCTGAACAGTACAATAGAGTCGGTAGCCTCCCCCGGTAGGCGGGCCCGCGGTCGGCGGTCGCGGTCGCGGTCACGATCGCGGGCGCGCCGGCCGCGAGGCGCTTCCACTAACACACTATTATAACTTAGCACTGGATCAACACTTGAACGTAATCGTAAGTTTAGAGTCAATTTACGTGTCAAATTCTCCCGAAATTCAATTACTTAGTAGAAAGTCAGCACAAGAGTTAGTTGTATGTTTAGATCAACGCTTTCATGTATTTTGCTTAGAAACTAATCAAAATACACCTTATAAATTACAATTTATTTTTAATAATCTAATATTTTACGCGATATCTCCTGCAGATATGTACAGGATTCGTAATTTATATAATTCTGCTAATTGTCTTTAAATATTTCCATCGTAGTTTGTAAACAATTATATCATAATATTAGAATATTAACAGCAATACCGACCGATATCACATACATATCATTAGTTGTAAGGATATTATATACACTCTCTGCTAGTTTCATAATAACTTTTATTACGAGTATATTGATCATTATATTGAGTACCTATAGTATATGTCTTTTTGAAACTGATATCAAATTTATAATTCTTATTATTTGTATTATACAAAATTGAAATCATATCGGTTTAATCATATACAATTTAAATTTTAAAAACGTTTATGGGTGGAGATGATATTCGAGATATTAACAACTTCGTGATAAATACTCACTCGTCAATTTGAAACTTTTATTTCAAACATATATTTAATGATGTAGGGTAGTCATTTCTGTAAGTAGCGTAGGTACTTGTGGGTGGGTGTTCGGAACCATTTCGGTTCTACTAAATTTTAATGAAACAATATTCGATTTACGATCGTCATCACAAAGCCCTGCTTCTGCTAAACACTTCAATGACATCACAGCGTCTCAAGTCATATCTTTCATGAAATTTACCAATAATTCATAATATCGCAACACGTCGCTGCGAAGTCGTTGAAGTGTCGGGCTGTGGTAGTCTGGTCGCGGTCGAACTGCACCGAGTTGGAACGTCTCTCGACGCTAGTTCTGAACGTTCGCAAGCCTGGGCGTGCCAGCTCGATGTAGCAATGGAGTGAAACCCGTCCGTAGCTCTTAACTTTGTATCTATTCGTATTCTTGCGTTATTTATATTTGCGTTTTATAACCCTTTAGCTAACCAATGGGGTAGAACATTATTTTATTTACAGATTAATTTAAATTTGATGTCTTGTTCTTTTTTACTCAATTGTAATATTTTCTTTCATTAATTCATAGAATGTAAAACATAATTCTAAATAAATGTAACATAGATTAAAGCACATCCTATGACTGCCACGCCTTCGTGGTAGTATATGATCTGAGAGTTTCTTATTCCACGATGATTTAATCTATATTGCCATCATGTATTAAGTTTTTAGAGTGGTAGAGTCTAGCTGTAGGCTATCTCTGCAGCGATTACTGGGCTGACTCGACCGGTGAAATAACACCGTCGCACAGAAAACCGACGTGAAGTAGGAACGATGTTCCATCGTTTCGTTCGGTGAGTGCGATATCCGGTGCCCAATTTCTCAAAGGCCAGCAACGCACCCTCAATGCATAGGTGTATATATTCGGCGGTAATTACCATCACGTGACCAGCTTGCTCGTTAGCTAGCTTCCTTAAAAGAAATGGAACTTTATAGTACATAATATTATACTATAACAGAAGTCAGGCAGCCAGAGGCTCTTAGAATAATATATGTGAACCGTGTGAGAAATACACATTGTTTTTTGTTTTCAATTTGATTACCTTTTAGGTATTTTTAGTGAAAATTAAATAATCACACATTACTTATCCTGTTTTGTGTAACAGATGTATTAATTTACGTACTTTAATAAAACTTAGTATAACGTATTAATTAGGAAGAGTATCAAACAAAACTGTAAATATAGCGAAAAGTGCCCACAAAAATGAGTGATAGATACAACGTAGAGTAGCCCAGTAGCATCCCCCCGCTTCCCTCACGTCCCGCCACTGTCTCTTGTCTCGTGTATATTAATACTTAATACTCCTATGTCACTTTTAAACCTTCTTCAGTACATATTTTCTAGCTGTCTAATACAATATAATACTGCTATTTCTCAAGTAAAAGAGATTATAGTACTCTTTCTTATTTCTGTATAATATCTTCCTAAATGCAGACTGCTTACAGTGGCGCTTGCACACTGTAATCATATAATATATCATTGTAATGTAGTAACATATCTAGATAAAGTATAGAGTATGGACATATACCTCATTTTGAATTATTGTAAAATCATGCTGTGTTAACACTAGTCGTAAATATAGTAAAATGTTAAATATAGCGGGTAGTGTCGCGTAGTGTCGCGGTGGATGCGGCCTGCAGCTGTGACGTAGCTCTCATAGTCCATACTGCATACTAGAGTATCGACATGACACTATGTCGCGTCTGAACTAATGTAGCGTTCATGACTAGTTGTAAACATTAAACATATTTAATATAAATATCACATATACTTAACCATTTAATGTAGTAAAAATATAAATTTCTAAATGTAGACTTTTAAATATGGAGACACTTAAACTTCTCACATATTAACAAGTAACATGTAACGCTTCTCGTCAAATAAAATTTAAAATGTAGATGTTGTTAAATACTTTATTTTGTTTAAAATGTTCGTCATTTGTTAAAATAAAATTATGAATCTACGTTATAGCTTTTTGAATAGCTACCTATGTATAATACTGTTAGTCGTTTCCGATTCCCGACTTGGTTGGATCGTTGCTAGAGACACTGCGACGTGGTACGACCTCGCGCCTGTGGCTGCAACACGGCACGCTACGACATGGGTCGTGAAATGCAATGTTTCTGCGACGATCCACACGATGTCTTGAGAAGTGTATGGAATATTTAGATCTTACATCAAATATTTTAACCAACAATATTATATCTAGTTGTATGTATTTAAGTGGTCAAAATTAAATCAGTGATCGAATTAAAATTGTTACACCAAAATAATTACGTTGTTATTTTTTACATCCCAGAAAATTTAAAGACAATAAGCTTTTTATTTTGGGTAGAGTTGCTTCGCGGTTTCATCCGCGTTAATTAGAGAAACCAAAAATCGATTAAAACGCTGTTTCCAACGTTAACGCATCACGCGCAAGGAAAGCTCTCAAAAGTTTTCCCATTTCTGCAACATTCATTGCTGCTGCGCTCCGGTTAGTCGTAGTTAGTCCTAAGAAAAGCGCGTTCAAAGGAACAAACAAACTCATCGGCTTAATAATATTATAATATAGATGAAGAAAGAATTGCCTGATTTTCTTCCACTTAAACCATTATAACTTTATTGAACCGCGGCAAAATGCACTGAATATTGTATAAACTAAAGTTGTATTTCGGTCAGATCGGTATCTGAAGTAGAACAGCCACGGGGTGGTTTGGGTGAATTGTTTCGTCTAGTAATTAGTCAAATTAGAAAACGGGGCGTTCGCGGCGAGGGTCGGGGCTGGCAAATATACAAACGAGCCCCCCCCGCCACGCTGGATATCAAACAGAATATTCATACAAGCTATCATTTATCCAGGCCATACATATATTTTTTTATAG